>JAGFNK010000507.1:0-37861 GCA_025769875.1 Russula earlei
CATTTGGTCAACAGAAGTGTCTGTTTACTGGTAAATGGACTTAAGTTCAAACTCCACCCTACACATGAGTAGGAGATTGTTTGCTGAATGCACCTGTAGGAGGACAGTAGATCTGCCCTCAAGTATTAGTCAGATGGTCTGTGTGCCATCACCTGTTATGTATATAAACCCACCAATTGTTGATGACAGTCCTTAGACTGTCCATTTGTGATTCTCCCCCTGTACTCCATTGCAACTGCAGCTGTACCATTGTTCCCTCTGTTCTCCTTCAAGACAGCAGAGTTTAAAAACTTCCCTTGCTTCCCTGTGTACTCCTTCGTGACTGCATATTACAGTTCCTCTTCCCATCCCCTTGTACTCCAGTGTGACTGCAAGGTTAAGTAAACCCTGGCTTCACCCTCACTCCTCCAGGTCCCTGTCAGAACTCACTGCTGAACAATCCAGTTCAAGAGTGAGACAAGAGCTTGGAGATGAGTCAACTGGATTCAAGGACAAAGTTGGCAAAGAGCATGGTCCAAATGAGTAATAAGTACCAGAGGGGGACTGGTACTGGCTGTGAGAGGTGATTGTGGAAAGAGAGGGCCAGCATGTACTAGATAGGGTGGTCACAAAGGAGTACCCTTGGTAATGGAGTGCCACAAATCAAATGGACAGTCTGAAGACTGTCTGCTACTTTATTGAGCGCTTATATACTACAAGGGAACTGCTAAATAGAGAACAAGTTATAACCTTGTTATCAAGCACAATTGATGGATGAATAAGAAGTCAGAGCATGCTTAGTGAGCATGCTCAGTCATGCATAGTAAGCTGCTGATTAAGAAGCCCCATAATGATGAGTAAGGGCCTTTAGTGTCCACATGTTCACTGCTTAGTGCATGTGCAAAGCACCTGATTTATTTACTGTTAGTTAGTTTAGGGCTGGTCATTTGGGGACTTGGGGTATTTGTCAGTGGAATAGTATTGCCTATAAGGTCCCTTATGCAGTTCTATTAGGGTCCTTAGAGTCAACCCTAATATCCATATTAAGGTCCTTAGTATTGCCTTATAGTTTGTCCTAAGGTTATTAGACTTAGTCTAATAACATGTTTTAGGGTCTATAGTATCTTCATTAGTGTCCAATGTAGGGCACTTGAAGTTGTCCTAAAGGGTCTTTAGGGAGCCTTTAATATTATCTTTTATTGCTAGAAGGGTTGCCACTAAGTAGGGCTTGCTGTATGTTGATTGTGCCTAGAATCAATCATGTGACAATGTGCACATGATATTGTGGACACCTCTACTCACCCCTTTTGGTCATATGAACAGGGTGGCATCATAGAGGCTGGGTTTCCTCTAATAAGGAAGGGTCCTTCAAGGGCCCTCTGTGGGAAATGGTTCATGACAGTCCCTGTCCCTGTTCCCATTTGGCTCATCCTTTGGACCAAGCTTTTGCTTGTCAGGTTCATCATCCTCAATGTCTGGCACATCTACCTTGCTTACACCAACTGGCCCTGCAGGCTGTAGTATTGGCCCAGCAGTGAGTACTCAACACCAACATATTCATATTTGCCTGCAACTCAAAACCTTCCAAATGCATCTCTCAAATGTTGAGATAAGGAGTAGCTGAAGCGTTGACCCATTGGCCCAAACTGTCCAGGTGGCCCACAGGCCTGTTGAGATCTGCACTGCCCAGAGTCTCAGGTGTGTTGTGATATGATCACAACTTGGATGTGTTGATGCGTCGGATCACCTGGACCAGGCATCACTGGCTCAGCTCATATGCTGCAGCATGCGTTAGTTACACTGATAGAGTGATTTAGGACAATCGGTAGCTACTTACAACTGATCCTCGGACTTACTTAGTGATCCGTGATGGTAGTTAACTGTACTGCATCCAGTGGCGGTCTCAGGTACTTAAGAACACCACAAAGTACATAGATCACTTCAGTTTTGTGTCAACCAAACTGAAGTGAGTATTTACACTATGATATCTTATCTCACAGTACTGATGACGCGTTGTAGCTATTGTCTGATAGGTACATTATTTATATCAGTTTTGTGTCAACCAAACTGAACTATTGTCTGATAGATCTGCCTGCGATCTTATCATCTGCTGCTATCTAATCACACATACTGCGTCTATCTTCAACAAGGCCCACACCATATAAGCGTTTCAGCTCAGTTGCTGTTGAAGCAGATGGGCGCAGGTTATGATAAGAGCGATAAGATCCTTAAGATCTATCAAAGATATTTCAGTTTGTGTAAGACAAAACTGTAAATCAGTAATACCTATCAAAGATATCTACAATGCGTGATTAGATGCGATAGATAAGATAGGAAACAGTAAGTACTCACTTCAGTATTGTGTAAGACAAGACTGAAGCGATCTAGCTAATTGAGTGCCTCTTAAATACGCGAAAGCGTCTCTAAGCAAAGTAATCATAACTACCAACTTGTATCATAAAGGATCAGTTGTTAGTAGCTACCGATTGTCATCAATTAACTTATCATTGTAACATACGCAGGCTGCAGCATCTGAGCTGAGCCAGTCCAGGCTGATCCGACGCGTGAGCAACGCGCGTGAGCCGGGAGCGCCTGGTCCGTGGGAGCCGACGCGTTAACGCGACTGGGCTGTGATTACATCAGACTGCCCAAAGCAGTGGTAATCTCAACATCCCCCCGTGATTGATACAGTCGGTCGATGCGAGATAAGATCTGATCCAGTGACACAAATGACTGGGTCGTGTGTGGGCGTGCAGCGAAGTGGACCATCAGTGCGTAGACGTCCTGATAAGATAGGACTGCAAATGAATGAAAAGTGGGTGAGTCCAGAGACTGTGAGTCGAAAGACTCCAAAAGGAAGGGTGAACGCGTGTGGACGCGTATAAACGCACAGTCGAGAGACTGCAAGAGAAAGTGTGTGAATGCGTGTGAGCATACAGTCGAGAGACTGCAAAGGAAGTGTGTAAACGTGTCCAGATGTGCACATAGAGGAGGCTTCCAATAGAATGCTGATATTGCCTAGTCTTCATATAGGCGTTGCTTCTCCGGAGTGCTTGATCAACTGCGTTTCCGCGTCGGAACGGAGCGGAATGCGAAAGCGGAGTGGAAGTCCACCATCCCGAGGTGAGACCTCCGAGATTACAGGAGCGGAGTGGAATCCGCCATCCCGAAGCGATCCAAGATGTACCTTGATTGATCGATGTCTGTGTTAGCCGAGCGATCGCGTGAAACGCGGATCCCGAGGTATGACGCGATCTCGCCTAGATCTGTCAACTCGTAGCGCGTAGACAAAGATAGATGTGTGAGGTGTATGCCCAGCAGAGGTGGGCGTGGAAACTGTGAGAGTCGCCTAAGATAGTAACGTCATCGACACAGAGGATAATGATGAAATGATAAAATGATAATGCGATCCCCCCGCAGTCTTGGCGATGACATATGCCCGCATGAGAATGCGTGCGAGTGAACGCGAGCCACTAAGGACTCCATGAGAGCGTAAATCCCATGTACGATAGGTCTGTGTAAGACCAGATAAGTGCTTTTGGTGTGATGAAACCTTGCGGTTGCTCCAAATGAATCTAATCTTCATCACCCAGTGAGCCGAAGAGGGACGCCGACTGGACGTCTTCGGATCTCCCAATCCTATAGCGCGATCAACGCTAATAAAGAGTCGCTAAGACTCGGACCTGGCTACTGGTGAGAAGGTTTCATCAACTACAATGCCTTCGACTTGGGTGAACCCCTATGCAATTAGAAGGCGCAGCGCGAAATCTCTTGACGGATTTGCAGTGCTTAACACACCCATGCTGATAAGATCAATAAGATCATTGAGATCCCAGGTACCAGTTTACGCAAGTGCGCCGATCACATATGGATACGCGACTTGCCACCCGTCGGCAGATTCCGATAAAGGGGGCTTTCCCGATATGTAGCCTCTAGATCTATTCCGCTGTAGCCGAGCCGTATGCGACAAGCGCCCTCTCGGATCTGCAGTGCGCAGTCCCTCCGAGATATTTCGGACGCGGACGCGAGCAAGACCCAGAATGTCTAGATGAGAGTGGACGCGGGGAACAAATGGAGTGTCCCGACGGTGCCGAGTGAGTTTGGCATGATGTACAGGCTGTGTGCGGTGAGGCGGAATGAGGGGATCTGGCTGTGTGATGCGGGGTAAGGTGAAGTGAGTGTGGTGTGTAGGGAGTCTAATGGGGTTTCCGGAGATGCGCAATCAACCGGTTTGTGTGAATTTGGCATTGAGTATCACCGATCCTGTAAGGACCAAGAATTGTGCAGGCGGAGCAGTGTTAGTAACATGTCCCCTGAGTAGCAGTATGTCTGCGCTTGTCGCGCGACGATAAGATTATGACGGTCAGGCGTGTGCAGATACGCCCTACATCTGAAGACGTGGAATGATGAAGCTGGATGAAGTGTGCACCCACTGAGAAATGCGTGATGGAGTCCGATTGTAGATATGGATGGCAGCGTTAGTATTTAGCTCCAGGACCCGAGAGTGAGACCAGCGCCGTGCAACTGTGAGCGCGTGTTGTCTCCAAGGGTCTCAGTCCATCTTTCGGCTCCTCCGTTCTCCTGTGGTAAATCTGGCATTGTTAATCTGTGTGATTCCTCGCTGATCCAAGACTGATCTGAGCGCGCGTTGCCCAATAGCTAGCGCCTCGAATTGATCTCGCGTGTAGCAGATCGGCTAAGGTACCGTAGATAATTTGTAGCCGAGGATCCGATCGCTAAGGGGCAGCCGAGAAAAGAAGTCGCGTTCGCTAGCCGAGCTTGCTAGCCGAGTGCATACCCCGGACAAGATGACTGATCGTGATCCGTAGCGCTAAGCGAGATCCGAGTACCAGAATCACTGTAGTAGATTAACGCGCGGTGGAAACATATGTTCCATGCGCTGATGCGAGATGTGGAATGAAAAGGGCACTTCTGTGCGCGTGTAGAGCTGGAGTTATGAAATGAATATGATGAACAGTATATTGTGCTCCAGATTTGCGCGATCTTCCAATCTTTTGATGTGTAAATTTGAACACCCCTCTTGAGTGTATGTGATGCATCCCTCGTTCCGAAGTAGCGCGCGCACTGAGTAGTCGCGTGCATCGGCCTTCGATACATGTATGATGTCTATGAGGGTTAATAGAATATCTCCAACTCCTTCCGGCTGGCAGGACGGATACCAATCCAGTCCAGATCTGTCTGATGACTGCAAGACCTCCCAGAGTAACGCATCTGGAGGCCGGAGCACAATAAATGAAGTCGGGAGTCCGGAACGGACTAATGTAATGGGTAGCTCCGTGGTCGATCAAGATCTAGCCGCCGCGTAAAGGGAAACCCGAATCTCATCTTCATCGGATGTCCGACACCTCGGTGATAGTGCAGTAGTGCCCACTATGTACGCGCTGACGTTCCTGTCAGTGCCTGTCACTTTGTCTTTCATCGCCTTCTCCCTTCTCTTCCGATAGTCCGGAGTGTGTGCCCAAGTTTGTTGCAATAATAGCATTGTGTTTCGGACGTAGCGTTGTCTATCTTTACCGGAATGTCTGTATTAAGTGAGGGTGGAGAGGCCGGCCCGACGACCGGGGAAAGGTCCATCGGAGCGCCGGTGGCTAGAATTGTTTGACGCGACAGCCGAGTAAGCGTCGGATAACGCTTTAGTGAATATGAAAGTGATAAGGAGATTCGATATGAGTATGTCGTCGTTTAGGAGAGTGATTCTTGCATCGTTTAATTGTTGCAATTGCGGGAACGCCGGATGTATGTCGTCTAGGAATGTGCCTGTGAGGGCTACGAATGAATATGAATGCTGACATTTGATCCAACGCCGCCGTATGCGCGTTTGAGTTCCTCCACTTGAGCTTGCGAGTAAACAATTTGATGTCATTTTTTACTGCCAATGTGACCTTTCTGAACGTATATTTCAAGAGCGCGTGCGTCTAAGGGAGATCTCCCCCAGCGTCCCAAGTGGTATTGCTGGAGAGACTATCATCTGTGATGTGCGACACGCGATAACTATTCATGATTGTGGGGTAATGGCCAGTAAGCGAGATGACCAAGCGAGTGATCGAGATTTCGGGAGGGAACGTAAACATGGTGCGAGGGTGCCGTGAGTAAATGTTAGGTAAACGTGGATTGCCAATCCGGGCTAATGGAGCGGTTGTTGCCGGATTAATGAAGATAAATCAGTACCCCTGACGCGTGATAGCGCTGCGCGTCAATCCTTCGGCTCCAGGGACCGAGGGAGTAGGGTGTCGTCTGATTAACAGAGGCTCTTGAATAAGGGAGATGTATATCGAGGAAAAATGATGAGCTTGTGTGTTGATCTTCGCCTTTGGAATTTAGACACGGTCAGGGCCCATAACCTGTTGAAGCAGATGGGCGCAGGTTATGATAAGAGCGATAAGATCCTTAAGATCTATCAAAGATATTTCAGTTTGTGTAAGACAAAACTGTAAATCAGTAATACCTATCAAAGATATCTACAACGCGTGATTAGATGCGATAGATAAGATAGGAAACAGTAAGTACTCACTTCAGTATTGTGTAAGACAAGACTGAAGCGATCTAGCTAATTGAGTGCCTCTTAAATACGCGAAAGCGTCTCTAAGCAAAGTAATCATAACTACCAACTTGTATCATAAAGGATCAGTCGTTAGTAGCTACCGATTGTCATCAATTAACTTATCATTGTAACATACGCAGGCTGCAGCATCTGAGCTGAGCCGGTCCGGGCTGATCCGACGCGTGAGCGACAGCGCGTGAGCCGGGAGCGCCCGGTCCGTGGGAGCCGACGCGTTAACGCGACTGGGCTGTGATTACATCAGACTGCCCAAAGCAGTGGTAATCTCAACAGTTGCTGCAATGCGTATGATAGCAAAATTGATAGTGTGATCTAAGACAACTGGTAGCTAGCACATAGTGATCGTGAAAACAATTTGATAGTTACTACAGACAAAATAATTAGGGATGCTCTCAGATACTTAAGGGTGTCATACATACAGTAGATACTTCAGTTTCATCTCACAGAAACTGAAGTAAGTACTTACTATCTCATGATCTTATCAGTAGCTGATTATGCATTGTAGTATCACTTTATTAGGTAAATATGACACAAGTAGTTTTGTCTCACAGAAACTGAATATCATTTTATTAGATCTATTACAATCTAATCTACCTTATCACTGCGTGATTCAACATCAAACACCCATCACACTCACCTTTTCAAAATCTCTGTAGTTCTTCTCAACCTACCACACCTCTCCACCTCATCAACTCTTTGTCTACCTTCTACTCTACCTATCCCTTCTTTCCCTAAGAGTCTCTCTTCACTCTACTGAGAAGAGCTCTTCTCCTTCAAACCTCTATCTACTCACTTTCTCTTTGCATTGCTTAGGGTAACAGAGTTCCTAAGTGCATATAGCTTGTGGGAAACCCCCCTTGAATATCACAGACAACTTACCCTAGCTTCTCAATGGACCAAATGTACTAGGAAGGGTCTACTGGTGTCACGGTAACTAGCTGTGTCAGTTCACAAGCGGAAAGCAAGTCGATGATAGAGAGGTGTTCAAGAAACGGGCTGGTTCCCATGTATAATGAGTAAGGATCCCTGCAGCGGTCGAAGTGTTTTATGCTAAACAGGTTATGGCCAATAGACCCTTCCTAGTACGACTTGGTCCATTGAGAAGCTAGGGTAAGTTTGTAATGGGATAGACTAGGGCTGGTTCCACTAGCTATATGCGTTCAAGTCCATCGGGGACCTTGAACAACACAGAGAGAGTAGAGGAAGGTAGGTCTTAAGGGAGGAGAGCTCTTCTCAGGGGAGTGAAGAGAGACTCTTAGGGAAGGAAGGGAAAGGCGAAGAGTAGATGGTGGATGGTGTGTTGAGAGTTGATGAAATGGAGAGGTAGTTGTGAGTTAAGTTTGTGAGAGTGAAGTGGGTTGCAGGCGAATATGTTTGGACAAGAGTAGGTTGGATTCTACAAGAGACCAAGCTTAGGGCTTTGGTCACAAAGTACTGAGCTTATATATACAGGGGAAGCACAGCAATAGCTGCACTTTGACTGTGCTACTAGTATAGTAGGAGTCATAATAAGTAGGAGTCATAGGAATAAGGCCACGAATGAGTCAAAACCAAGTAACTGTGCTGCACAGTAGGTGTGCAGCATTGCACAGTCGAAACTAAGAAGTGAATATAAACGGAAAGAGAACCAAACAAAGGGAAAGTAACAGCAATCCAGTGTTACCTGGACGTGTGTGGATCACATGATAGCACAGAAGGGATCACAAGACATAAGGGATCATGAGACCAGTAAGTAAAGGGACGTACGAAAGCATGCAGTCCATAGCAAAAGGTAAGAGGTAAACGTAAAAGGAAAATGGTGTAACAACTGGCCATAATCTGTTTAGCATAAAACATTATTGACTGCTGCAGGGAAGCTCTTTGAGAAACTTGAATTGTCTCTTTCTTTGAGCTTGTCTCTTTAACCAAACCCTTCTTCAGGCTTGAGAACTGACATGGCTAGTTACTATGACAGAGGGTGGCAGACAAGACTGTGAGGGCTGGTACAGCAGCAGTGGCTGGCTGAGCTGGGCCTGAGGCAGTCAGTGCTGAATTGCATGCAGCAAAGGTGACAATGGGTGAGCATGAGGGTGAGGCAGCAGCTGTGATGATTGTGGGTGAAGCAGGGACAGCAACTGATGGTACTACTGAGGGTGTGAGGGCTGAAGCTAAGGCTGAGGCAGGCAGGACTGAGGACACAGGAGTGATGGCAATGGGTGTAGACATGGTGGTGGAGGTGAGTGAAGCAGAGACAGCAGCTGGAGGGGCTGGGGCTGGGGCTGGGGCCATTGGGGCAGGCAGAGCAATGACAATGACTGTGGGTGACAGAGAGATGGTGGTGGAAGCTGGTGACATGGGACCATGGCTGTGATGGATAGGGTTTTTCTGGCACGGCTTGGCCTGAAAGCCCCGGCTTTGGCTCGGCCCGAGGCGGCTTTGGCTTTCTAAAACCCCAGGCCGGGCCAAAGCCGTCAAACCCGGCTTGGCTCCGGCTTGGCCTGGCCTAGGCCACGGCTTTTGTACGTAAGATTTTCTGTATGTGAGCCCGCTGGCCACATGACTTGTACCACCCCTGCACGTTCACTTTCCCTTCGTCTTTCATCCCACTCACATCCCTCCTTCCAACTATCATCATTCCTTTCACCTCACCCTCCTTTCCTCGTGTTCCCACTCTCAACGTCATCCCCACCGCGTTGCCCACTCCATGTCAGCAGACTACAACAACGGCTCAATTCAATCGCCGTCGACATCACTCGCCTTGCCGCTCAACGCCTTCATCCCTTCGGTCTTCAAGTCGGAGCACAGCTCCTCCCCACACTTCGACCTATGGCACAACACCATCGCCGTCCGGCTGCGCATCGCGCCCTCCCAAGACCGTCCCTCAAGCATCTTCCTCGTGTCCGCCACACGTCTGCGCACGGACCCGTATGACGCGTTTGTCATCGTCACCATCGCCTTACCCGAGGGCTCGCTGCCCACAGCGCCTCGCCCATCATCATTGCCGCGCTATTCGAGGGCTCGCTGCCCATAGCGTCTCGCCCCCGACATCATCGCCGTATCACCTCACGCTCGCGGATTCGCAGTAGGAGGACTTTAGAATAGCACTTTTGTATTTAAATATCAAATATATTATGGAGTCGTTATGTTCTGGAGAGCATGATGAGGCATAGTAAGAGCATAGATTATACATGTGGAATGAGTGAAGTCCAGTGTACAACATGGTATGCTGTGGGATGAAGCGATCTAAGACTGAGGAAAGGGATTACGAGCAACCAATGCGACTGAGCATTGCACATTGACATATAGGCCACCAAGGCTTACATTGTACATGTACTTGCCTCAAGCAAAAAGGAAGGTTGAGAGGGAAGCACAGATACAACGATGAAAAACGACAGGGAACAATGGTGTGTTAAGATGATAAATTAAAGTTTGATGATTACCCAAATGATTAAAGCCGGGGCTTGACGGCCCGGCTTTGGCTTTTCAAATGACAGGCCGGGCCAAAGCCATCACGAAGCCGTCACTTTGGCCCGGCTCAGCCCAGCCTATTTCGGCCTGGCTTGGCCCAGCTCACGGCCTGAGGCCAGGCCGGGCACATCCCTAGTGATGGAGGATGAAGCTGGGAATGGTGAAAGGGAAACAGAGGATTGGGACTGAGTGAAGCAGTCAAGGGCCATGATGAAAGGCTTGAGATGTGAATGTGTTGTGTGAGCTGGGGCATGGTGGTGCATGTGGTCAGTGGCGAGGGGTGGGCAATGCAGTCAAGGTCTTACACTAATTCTGTCTTGATGGATCTTTTTGGTGCTTTATGAACTTTAGATCACTTTTTGGGCTTTCCTAGCCTTACAGCTGACCTCCACACCATAACTTTTCAGGGTGGGGGGCCTAGCCAAATGGCTTCTCATTTTTTGACTTTATTGACTGTATACTGTCTTTATGAAGCTCAAAAAGTTTTATGTGAATTTACTGATGAATTACGTACATTACATGATTGTATTGCCCCTTCCTAATTTTCCAATGTGGTACATTGATGGTGACAAGTATGCATGGACAAGCATATGGGGCCTTTAGTGTCATGAATCTGGATCACATAATAAACACCATGGCTTTGGCATACTGTAAATTGGAACCTGGGATTGATGAGGGGCCAGCTGTGCATAGGAGGAGCACAGCTTCAAAAAATCTTTTGGTGTGAGGTTTCACAGAATACTTCATGATGGAGATGGGACATTGAAACATCAAGAATTGAAGTCTTGAGAGTGATGCCTGCCCAGCACCCAGCAGCACTCAATAATTACTGCCTCGCTTGTTATGTTCTGTCTACATGGTATATCTGAGTCCTGGAATCAGAATCCAACACCACAGCTGCCCCCGCATCGTGGTGACATGACAAGGATGTTGACAATTGGCAACACTGTTATAATTGAGAAAGGGCAGATTTAGAGCTAGGATGTGCCTGATATGATGCATGGGAAGGGATGACGGGGATGGATGACTAAAAATGGCGCCATGGGGAAAGAAACTCGTGACCAGTCAGGTAGAAAGACATAGATCATAAGATGATTTGTATCCTACACACTTATATCCAAAACTATGAACACTTCTTCAGTGGAAAAAACTTACTCGCGGACTTCGTTTTAATACCAAAACTAAGAATATGTGGGGCTGACATGCAACAGTAACAAGCGCTCAAGTCCTCACCTTGAAACGTGAACAAAGCACACAGTGGTGCAGACCGAATCTTCATCGGAGAGATAGAGAACATGTAGGGAAGGGAGGGACACTCGCCAAATCATAAAACTTACTGCCCAAACCTCCTACGACCCCACCCATTCTGCCATAGATCCACCCTGTCCAACTCCATTGCCCTAAGTGCGACAATTGACAATGCAATCGATGCCGCATCTTCGACAGTCAAGGCACCACAAAGGATCAACCTCACAAGTCTCGCCGGGTCATAGATTTGACTTTGCTGCCACTGAGGAACTGGACCGTAGTTGGCGTGTATGTTCCTCCAATGACTTGCAAAGCCGTACGTGCGATCGCCCCTCCATGCACAATGCAGAGACGGGCAGTAAATTGAGTATGGGAGATGAATCAGGAGGTGTCGATCTCTCTCCTGCCTGCGTTGGAAGCGTCTACCACAGTTAGGACACGCCCATGACTGGGGAGGCGTATATGCGGTTTGCGTGACTGAATTCTGGGATGATGTTGGCATAATTGGTTGCGAAGGAGTGTTAACCAAGGTTGTATATTCTTGCGCCAACGAAATCTACGTTGATGTTGACATAAGTTATGAGAGTAGATACCTTGGAAGGCGTACCTGTGTCCAATTATCAAGATTCAAATCAGCGTGCGACCATTGGCTTTCGCTGCTGACCACGTGAAGTGTAAATTCATGGAATAGATTGCTATGATCCATAGCATGAAGACAAAGGTATGAGCAGAGGGATGTGTGTGCTGCAGGATATTAGGACTCGGACTCTGACCTGCACGCCATTTGGATGATGCACGTGACATGTTACCACGCACGCAACATACTTCCACGACGTGGACAATGAAAGCCTGCAAAAAATAAACAATGCCAATGAGATGAGCTGACCTCCTTCTAATTGTTCGTGAGTTTGGACCTAATTAACGAGAGTTTAGAGTCACAAAGGATGGGATGGTACCACAAATGCCTCAAGACTCGGAGGAAGCGCAAGGCCCAGATAACTGGGTTATCCAGACGGCAAGCAGCGATACAGGGGCATAGACAGACTGCAGGATCCTGACTCCGACAACCACATCGTACGTTCAGAACCTGTTGGAGCTGGGGTGTGAAGGGAGGAATAGCTGTCTAGAAACCATCTTACCTGAGGGCCCGCACACGTCCCTGCGAATGGTGGTCAAAATGCCACAAGACGTCAACTGACGAGCGAGAATACAGGGGGCGCCCATCGTCCATTGTGAGTGTATTTGTAAAGTTCCCATGTATAAGCCTGAAATTTTGTCAATAGGAATAGGATGGCGAAATTGGGGTTGAGGCACTTACCCAACGCTGATTCGGCAACGAGGCCATCCTCAGTTTCGTATGAGGCTAGGAGATGAAGCTGTAAGGGAAGGAGAAAGGTTGTGTATGTCATCACATCGAGGGAAGGGTGAGAGGCGAAGGGATGATGGTAAAAGGTAAGGTTGTTGAAGGAGGGTCGGAAGAGTCCGCGGGGCTCCGGGGACTTGTTGCACGGCACGGCACGTTCAAGTTCTCAACTTGGATGGGTCCGATCTGTTGAAATATGAACCCCTACTCGCCTATTCGCCTGCCTGCTTTGTGACGGCAATTGACCGTACATCAGAAAAACTACCCAAATAGTATTGAAAATGCCTAGGCTAGAGATAACTAGAAACGAGGTATAGTAACGTCTAGCGACTTGTACTTTTTTTTTCCGGAATTTATACGGAGGCGGTCACATGATAACTACGTATGGACACAGGACCTAGGAAGGCACGTTAGGGTGATAGTTGTGGTCTTGTTGGGTAGGTGGGATGCTAGGCCCCTGCGACTGTGTCGCTATCCTCTTTCCCAGTTCCCATACCTGCGCGCAGGCGGCCTCCCTGTGTCCGAACCTAAGCGTTGCTCAGACTCCTAGGTGTCGGTTGAAGGGGTTGAGAAGGGAGAGGCGGCCTCCTGCTGTCTAGCGACTTCTAGTGAGTCGTAGTAAAGTTCTTGGGATTTTTTATATTAGAGATAGTTCCCAACCAAACGACCCTTCCACGCGGTGACAGCATGACGCCGGTCGTGGAGGGAGAGAAGAGGAGGCACCAGGGGCACGTTGAATTGTCAACCCTTTCCATCCGCGAGCATGGTGTCCACGTGCCAGCAGAGTCAGCGCCTCCCGCATCACTTATGCTCACCCACCCTCCGTCCGTATCGCAGCTGCCGTCCTTGACCGCGACATAGGACGCTGCAGCGAGTGCGCCTTTGACGGTCTTGTTCCACTTTCTCCCTGACTACCAGTTGAGGGCCAACATGTCGTCAGCACAGAAATTAGCACCGCAAATAGGGGCATGCACCGTGTGCGGCAGTGCGGGTGAGTGGCGCGCGCGCCTTGGGGATCGGAGCGCTGCATTGTAAATGGGCGTTGGGATTAGTGTCTACCGTGATACCTCGCTGATTCATGGCCCTGTGTCTACGTCTGCGTCTAGGGAAGGTCGACTCGGAGGACGCCGGACGAGCGCCGTACGCGATGGTGGTGTAGATGGCGCCGAGGCATAGACATAGACAAGGGCCAGCGCTTCGGGAAGATGTCGGTGTCACGGCCGGGGTCCATGAGGGTGCCCTCTGCGGTCCGGCGTCTCCACGTGGAGAGCAACGGCGGCTCGCGCGGACCCGGATGACTAAACCGCCCACTATGACCCATGTCACCTTTGCCCAACATTTAGCAATGTTATAGATAACAGTCTTTTTGCACCATGGTTTAGCACATTTTCTTGTTGTAGAGATGTTTTCCATGATGTGTAGGATGAAATTTTGTGTACCAAATAGGTCCTCACTATCAGCTAGTGTTTGAAAGTCCTGTCCTGTCTGGTTTTTTGCCCACTTGGGGTGCAACTGTGAACCATCATATATTTCATTACATGCAATCACAGACTGGACTGGTATAGACTGGTCTGCTGTGGTTGCTCAACAGGTGCTGGACCAGTTCAGACCAGTCCAGTGGTGGATTATGCTCCACCAAAGGCAAAGACACATGGAGCACCTTCATAGTGCAATGCACTATGCCTCCAGGTTCAGAAGGACCCAGGACAAGATTTTTGGAGACCCCCCCTACTCTGTCCCTAACATCTGTCCCTTACTATTTCATGGACCACTCTTCCTACAGTACAAGATATCATCATCACAAAGGCATTGTGGCACAACTAGACACCCCATTCCAAGTTGGGTAATCACCATGTGGCAGCCACATGCCCACAGCAGCCCACTCAGCCACCAAGAACCCAAAGCAGTGGAATGAACTCCTAGAACTCATTACACAACTCATATGACATCATCTAGCTCCAATGACATCATGGCTGACTGAGCAACTCCACACTGACATCATCTGCTCACCAAGCACTCCACAGTGACATCATTATGGTGTCATTGCTCCACAATGATCAGTAATATGCTCAGTCAGCCCTAAGTCTGACACAAGTGAGTTTATGCCTCCACAACCCTTTTGGATGACACTAAAAGAGTCTAGAATAGTCCCTGAAGTTTGTAATTGACCCTGTACACAGTATATAAGCCCCAATGTAGCATGGCAGTTGTCAGACTGTCCATTTGTGATACTCTCTTTCCAAAGTACTCCTCCACGACCACTTTGTTTAAAGTCCTTACCTGTCCTCAAGGTACTCTTCAATGACCACCTTGTCTAAAGCCCCTCAATACACTGGCCTCTAACCTTTGCCTCTGTCTCCTGCAACACATACCAGTCCCCATCTGGTATCTCCTCATTGTTTGGCTTGTCCTATTGTTCAATGCGATCATTGCTGCCTATTGTCTGTTCCTCCCCTTGCTCACCTGCTCCTGAGTCCTTAGTGATCAGCAGTATGTGTCTTGACAATGCATGATTACCCCAACCCAAATGATCCAAGCTTGGGCTTGACAACCCAGCTCTGGCTTTTCAAATCATAGGCCAGGCCAAAGCCATCATGAAGCCATCACTTTGGCCTGAGGCTGGGCTGGGCAAAACACTAATGACAGCAGCAACAGGATCAATGGCAACAATGACAGCAGCAGCAGCAATAACACTCTTTCCACTTGGACCAGTTGGCCTTGTGATGCATCAGATCTATATCAAAGCAAGGTCCATTCAATTTTTCCTGCTCCTGTTAATTTTTGCCCTTACAACAACATTCTAGTGGTAGAAAAGGCCAAACAAAGGAAGCACAGATTGAGTTCTCAGTAAGGCTCCAACCATTCCATCTACATAACCATCTTATACAGTTAAACAGTTTTCATATCATATGACAATCTACAAATGTAATTGCCTAAGGTTAATAGCTTAAATCTAATACTGAGTGTACTCTTTTTTTTGATTTATGGCTTGAGCATCTCAGTGACCCATGTCTAACCAGCACAGCCAAGACAACCCTGACCCAAAAAACATCATACCCAATGACAAAAAGCAAAAGCAGAATGCAACTGATTGTGCTCAGGGTCTTGACTCTTATATTAAAATTGTTGAAGCTATGATGAAACCCCTCCAAGGTCAAGGTTAGTGTTGAATTCAGGGATTCAGCATAGATTCTTACTGTCTTGAATGCAAAACCATGTCCTAGTCTAAAAGTCAACATACCAAAAGATGCTTCCAAGCCTGATGGTGAGGCTGTCAAGAATGGTGCCTTGCTATCTGTGATGTGATCTACCCCCTTTTTTGGTTCATCACTGACCCTTGTTCTTATTTTACACTCTACCCTTGTTCCCTCAGTTACCATTTCATCCCCTGATTGTGATTACTTCTTATTGTTTCATCTTTGGTGTTTCATCTATTGTTCAATCTCTTTTTGCTACTGGGTTAGTTCTATCTATTGTTCCACATATAGTACTGTACAGCCTTGCTACATACTGTTAGGATTCTTGTGTCTCCTCATTGTCATCCACTTACCTATGCTCTGCTGACTCATTTCTGTTTACTCATATGAGTTTATTCATCTGTCTTAGTGATCACTTATTGATCTGCTTACTGATTGATTGGTAATGGCTTACTCACTACTTACTGATTGATGACAGATACTAGGAAAGAATGACTCACGCGTGAGTCATTTCTGACATTCTCGAATTGTGCTTGGATATTACTGGTTCTCAGCTATGTGCACTCCAAGTTTCGTACGAATCGGATCAGTAGTTATGGAGATATCGTATAAATAGTCTGTGGTACTGAGAAGTTGAGCCTTACGCTCAACTTACTTCTTTCAAAGCAAGAAACCATCATCTTGTTTGCACTCTATACAACTCTATTGAAGAACTCTAAGTGAAAGAGGTCCTTCTCTTCTCTTACATTCATTCTTCCTGAGATAATATCAAAGGGATTGAAGTCTAGTGCTTGAACTAAATCAAGCAACTCTTTCACTAAGAGTCGGTATAAGATCAGTCTGATCTTAACACATACAGTATTTAAGTGCCTGTAGAAGCTGGGGAATGCCCCAAGCTTAGCTTTGTTTTATCACCTGTCACATCCCCTGCCCTGTACCCTCTCCCAAATCACAACTTGTTGTGCTGGCCTTTACTCTGCTTGATGTGAGCTCACCTCAGAGAACCCTTGTGTTCCTTTTCCTCCTCTGCCTCTCTCTCACTGTCCTCCTCTTCTGTGAAGTAACCAGAAGATTGATTCTGTCTGCAGACTAGTCATTAGTCTTGAGACACTAAACCCTTGAACCAGTCTCCCTGAGCCAGCCCCCATTGAACCACTGGGCCGGAAAAACCCTATGAGCCATTGGTTCAAGAGGTTTTGTTGAATCCACTCCTGTGGTGGAAGGTGAGTACTGTTGCACAGCATAGAGCACAGCTAACAGGCTAAGCAACCCACCTTAGAGGTTGTGCTAAATGCTCAAGTGATATTGGGGTGTAGAGTGATGTGTATACTTGTCTACATGTAGGGTATTTATACCTCTATGACCCAGGGCTGTTCCTAAGTCCAAAAGAGGTGACTACAGGTGTCCACTATATCGCGCATTCACAGACATGTGATGTGGAAATGTTCCAGATGCTGCATAAGGCTGCATATTGTGATAGATAGTGTAGTGTACGTAACCCTAGTCCCATATGCATATCTACTGTTGTTCTGTCTAACATGTAATATCTATGAGCAGATCTAGAACCTTGTATGAAGGTCTTCACCTTCTTTTTGATCCATTTGGGTTCCAGTTCAACAAGTACTTCATTTACGCTTTCACACCTATTTCTTTCTGATGATCTGTGTTCAGATCCACATGAGCAAATTCCCTATCATTGTGCGGATGGCTTGTGATTATCTTGCTATTCCTGCAACTAGCATCTCTGTTGAGTGAGTCTTCTCAAAGTCCCAACACATTTGCAACAATCTACACAGCTCTTTGAAGGAGAAGATGATCATGATGGCACTACTGACAAAGGTTTGGAGATGGAGTGGGCTGTTTGAGATGATGCCACCAAAGACACTGCACCAAAAACATGGTGACAACAGAACAAAAAATTAGTAGTAGCACTTCAACCATGTATATACCGTTTATTCAACCTATATAGATGGTTATACTGTTTATGCAACTGTTTATGTATACTTGGCCTTCAGCAAGTAAATGTATACTAAACAGTTGGAGCCTTAGTTCTCAGCCTTCTTTGACATGTCAAAGATGGTGAATGACTAGCCCCAGTGTCCTACAGTCTCATCTAATCTAAACTACTGTGAAATATTGTAGGGACAATTTGCTGATAATGTTGATATTCAATCAATAGAATATCTGTCCTCAAAATAAATATCCAATGACAGTCATGACACTTTGAAATACCAATAATCAAGGTATTCTCCTATATACTGACATTTAGAGATATTTGATGTAGATTTCCCCGATGGAGAAATACTGTTGATATAGTCTTACTTTCTATATGAATGCAACTTCAGTTGTGAACCAGTTGCAGCTGGTTGTTATAGGTTGTGGAACACTCTTATAAACCTGGTGGAGTGACAACCAGGCAGTATAAGAAAAGCATGCAACCACAACTGGCAGTCCAGTCCATTTTAGTCCAGTTCAGTGAAGTTGCTGGCCTTTTTTCAGTCATAGGACTGAACCTGGAACCATTAATCACATCCCACATGCTGCCTGCCCCACCTCGATCACATAGCACATTTTCACTTGTTATGTCTGATATTTGTGCATCAATTTCTTTATCCTCTCCAACACAATCTTCAACACAATATTAAATAATGTGCGATGCAGAGTTTCTCCTCCTACAAGCCACAGCTGGCCATGGCCCAAACTTGAGCCAAGCCTGAGCCATCTAACAAAGCCCGACCTTGTGCTCCGGAAAGCCCTATGAAGCCGGACCGGGCCCTGCAAACCCCTAGTCGCAGAAAAACACGATAGGAGGGATAGAAGGGAGCTTTACACTGCATTTATAAAGTGGTATGGGACGTGTGCCTTGAGTCAGGCTTAAGACTAAAAGAGAAAAACAGGGCAAATTCAACTTGTGATGTGTGGGGTGATAGATGGCGCCAGCAATCTGTCAATACGCCCCGGCCAAGCACCGGTACGGGACGAAGGCCGTCGACACGGACGGGGGTACACGACGCCGAACCAATGACGGATTGTGACTCGGAAGATAAAAAGATCGCACGCACGAATAAGGCCACGGAGAAAGCAAAAACAGAAGAGGAAATATGAAAGAGGCCGGAACTCGGGACTTTGTACTAGTTGAGCCCTCCAGCTGACACATGGTTTCCAAGTGAGTATCGCACAGCCGAGCCAGATTCCCCAAAACCTTTCAGGAATATCCGTTGCGCTCAGACTCGAATTTCCCATGCGCGTGCCTGTGAATTGGTTTGTTTTGCCTGTCCTCTCGGAAGGCGGCGAAGGCATTCGGCGCGGGTAACGGGGGAATAAGCAGTTCGGTATGTTTGTCGCCTGATGACGTAGAATAAATGTCACGGGCGGTTAGGCGATAGCGTGCAGGTGTGATACCCTTTCCAAAACGGTGCGTCACATGATTTGCACAGAGGAGACCCACAAAAATATTTGCCAGGTGAATTGGCACAAGAGAAAATACTGTCCCTGCGACAGAGGCGAGGAGATCACGTTCAAAGCGGACAAGGGGGCCATGGCAGCCAGGAAGTGGCGAGCGGGCATAACATGTGCCCGATGCGGCGGCACCGTGAAGAGGCCCACCCCAACCACAGCAACCAAGAGCACCTTGCAAGACGGTCCGCGCGCCAGGAGAGTACCAAAAGTGCCATGCTTCGCTGACCTTCGCATCCAGAGAAAAGTGTGCCTTTTTGTAGGTGACATAGCCGACAGAGACGAAAGAAAGGAACGAGGGAAAGAGTAGGAGGACATAGACTGCAATAATGGGGCGAGAATTCAGGAATGTCCCCGTAATTCCCACCATTGAAGCAAGCAGGAGAAGAGAAGAACTGAACGTGAGCAAGACGAGAGCAGGCGAATCTGTAATGAGGAGAACAGGGGCTACGGGATAAGCTGTCAAGTCGAGGTATGAGCGATTATTAACGTGTGCAAGAGGCAGACAGCTTGCAGACGTACCAGCAAACCAAGTCAATAGAGAAACGACAAGGCATGTCAGACCGAGTAGGAAGACGGTCGTCACACTTGCAAGTAAACACCATTTGTGCAAGGTCCACTGACCGACCCAAGTCATCCCTAACCCCCTACCGTCCCTGAAAACGGTCTCCATTTTTTGTTGGCCCCAATGCCCAACCCCCTTCAAGTCCCGTAGACGGCGAGGAAGAAAAGGACTGGTGCCAAGTCCGGGAGGTATTGATCGAAAAGACCGCGGGCGAGGCCACTTGTGCGTCAGTTTGTCCGCCGTAGACAGAAACGTGTTGTCGGAGGCACCGGAGAGCGACCGATTGAGGTCGAAGCGAATCTTGGGAGACGGCGGTCTGTAGGAGTTGAAGGTGGGAAGTCGGGGGTTTGAGAGGTAGCCGATTTTCCGACGGAAGAAACCAAGGGCAGAATGGGCCAAGGACGATATTCGCTTCCTCAGTGACGTCGTGTTTTCGGAAACTCGAGAAAAGGATGACACAGAAGTGATGACTACAGGAATCGAGGATGTGGACCCGGATGATGCGATCGCGTCATCGTTGGAGTCTAGGGGTATGAACGTGAAGGAGTCGTCGATCTCCGTCAGAGCCGAAGGTGGATGGTGTGACTTGGCGCGACGTAGGCCAGGACGCGGAGAGATGATGGATGAACGATGAGAGCGGGCTGAAATTGCTGACGAGTGAGAGGCACTCGATGGATGGGACACTGCCAGCGTTGCGTGGCCATTGTCCCGGGCGACGATCTCTAAGGTGGCCGCAGTATGATGCTGCGAGGGACCCAAACCTGGTGGGGCTTTGAACGAAGAAAGCGGCGATCGAGGAGTTCCCGGTCGACGACGGCTTGGCCCTTCTGTGTACGTTGACGGGGCGTGAGACGAGGGGGGAAGGGGGATAGAACAGTTTGGCATGAATATAGGGGGAGGGAGGTTCAAGTCGAACGATGGCGACGATATGTTCGGATGAAGGTTGTTCGGCTACGAGGGAGGGCATGTTGCGAATTCGAAGGGAGACGAACGTGGTCGAAACTAAAAGAGCACAGGGGCAGCCGCACTGTAAACTGAGCCTGTGCCGTTGTCCATGTCCTTCACTTCACTTCACAACGCTCACGGTTCACTTAGCAGTCGCGCGAAATGGAATTGCCAAAAGGTGACCTGCAGACCTTCATTATCGGATCGACGATCGCCATAATAGAATTTTCACCCGAAGACCCGAAGTATCACAATATTCCCCAGTTCGAGTAGACCTCAGGCTCACCAGTTATTGGTACCCGTCTTTTCTTGCAGTCATCATCAGGGCTCCCCAAATGCATGCACTGCGTGGTCATTTAAAGCTCGAGGTGATCCGAGGACACGATAAGCTGATCTGGTGAAGCTTCGGGTGTCCACAGTTGACCTCATGTTCTTCAGACTTCAGTGGTCTATGGGCGCATCCATAGGCCCCACAACGCATCTTTCCCCCTGCTAGAGGACGGGGATGGAGGACGTTTGATAGCCCAAGGCATCTTCCCAGGTTGGCCTGGTGGCTGGAATTTCGTCAAGGCAATCCTCGGATCATCTAGCGTGGATTATCCGGGCTGTCAAACGTTGACAGTACATCACGGTACGGCCGGTGGAACACTCTGAAGAACGCACACTTGATGCGAACTTTGGAGCCTTCGAGCCTTGGATCCACCCCCTTAGCCCTCAACCTCTGATCGAGTGGAATCCAAGGCATACGGTAAGCTAAGGCACCGTCGTGGAGCTCGGTTGAGCGTGTACTGCCGGAGATTTGTCGAAGGGACCTTGCGATCATGATCTTCAAAGGTGAGTAAGGTTTTTGGTGGGGCCGGCGCTTACAGGAACGTGTATTCCCGGCTTCCGATTTCTAGTGAAGCGATCCAAATGCTACATGCTTGTGTCTGCATTGCCTGTCCCTCCACTCTACCTATGCCAAGTTCCCCTTCCTCTCATGAAGGGTTCTGATGGTCCCCCCGGTCCATGGACGTCACACGAGGGTCATTCGTTCGGCGGTGCAAAGCCGTCCACGAGGGACACAGCCGTGAGTCGATGTCCCAAAGCGGGACCGTGATTTATTTCGATGTCCTTGTGAGTGGTTTTTCCTATCCCGGAGACTTACTGGATGATTTATAAGCCCCTTTCTGAGCGCTTTTTGATCTGAAAATTTTTTCGTTCCCCGTGTCCACCTGTCGTCCCCACCCGTCAAACCAAGAACACTTAACACCATCATCGCTACTCAACATCGTAACACTCGTCATGGAGCGCCTAATCCCCTTCCTCGCCCTCGTCACCTTTCCGACGTCCGCCGCCCCAATCATCGCGCAAGAGTTCACGAAATCTCTGGCTCCCCCCAATTCCGATTCGACTGACATGACCTCCAACGTAATTTTTGATGTCATTTTCTCCCTCAGTGCATCCCTTGCCCTTTCTACCCTCTGTCAGGCTCTCATCGCTATCCACGTTTAGTATTCCTCGTCTTCATTCTCGCTGTCTATTTGTCTATGGGAGATCGTTCGTCCTTCGCCCTGCTGGGCGTCGTAATGGACCGTAACTGCCCCTTTCCTTTTACCTACACCCGTCCCCTTCTTATTGGGTTCTTTACACGCAGAGCTAAGCACCGCCCACAACGTTTTTATGGAGAGGCTTTCCTTCTTCACATTCGATCATCTCTTCCAGTGGATAGCGGAGACGACGGCAATTGCTGGGACCACTGACAACGGCCCCGTGCCCGTGCCCGTGCCCGTGCCCATCCCCGCCCCCGCCTCCAATACCCATACGCACGGAGGCGATACGCCAGCCTCCATTCAGGCCGCTTCCCGCGAGCTCCCCGCGCAAAGCTCTTAGCTTGGAGAGGTCGCCGGGACGTTTGATTGTCAAAGTTAGACGAGTGACCACAACCACCTCACATCGTGACCCTCCGCGGTCCAGTCCTCATCAGCATAGTTGTATTTTCGCCTCATGGATCTAACGGAATGTACAAGTATTTGAGTTTATGGAAAGTCGAGTATGCAATTGTACCATGATGTGACTGACGAGCCAACTGCCCGAATCGGTCTTTTCAGCAGTTCGCGAGAGCACCGCCCCATATTCCCCGTCTTCAGTCGTGTGTGCTGTGAAATTTCATCCTGAGACACGGTTTACCCAACGGGGATTCTGTACAGGGTGAGGGCATCCCCAAACCGACACTGCATTCGATTTGTCTTATGGTGGACATGTGAATGACCCTCACCCTGACATTTCATAGACGTGAAGAGTAAATGCCATGCGTTTCACTGTCACTGGCGATAAAATTCATCCGTTTACAAGCCACGGAAAAGTACGGTGACCGCGCAAGACGTGCACGGCGCAGCCACTACAGATGCAAGGGCCACGCTGTTCGCTTCGCCGCCTCTTTGTCACGCACATAGTTGGCGGTCGAGCATTGATTCTGACGAAACCGCAGGCAATTCAAGTTGGAGCGAAGCGGTAGACCCAAATCAAAAACAAAAAAAAAAGTTGAGGATCTAATCCATCACCACCATGTAATGAACACACTGTTGTGACGAAAAAAAACCGTCCAATCCGACTCTCCCAAACCTGCCTCAACACAGCCATATCCTTCTCTGGCTCTGCCACGTGAAATATTCATGTTCGTGTACAGCGCAATGACAGGATGGAAATCGATGCTTGTAGCTGGTCGGCACAGGCTGGGAGGGAGGGTAGGGCAACTTGAGGATCGGATCGCGCTGCATACCAGGAGGAGCGAGGAGAAAGGAGTCTGATTATAGAGATCTTTGGCGAGTGCTCACGGAGCACGAAGATCAATGTACGAAATTAAGGTGAGAATGTCGACGTTACGCAGCGACGGGCTTCCCAGTCAATTCCATCTTGGAAAATGACTGGCGTTATCATTGTGGCCGTAAACAGAGGGACAAGTATTGCGACTCACCACTCCCGGTCCACGAAATGCAACTAAACAAGCAGTAGTCTTGAGACGATTAGGAGTGCTCTTGAGGGGGCAAAACTGTTTCTGCCATGGTTGGATCGCGCCTGCATCTTCGACCTTGTTGAGCGAAATCGGGTGGCAGGGTTGGCTTTAAGAGCCAGGATAAGACTTGACAATCCACAGATAGGTGGTCGGATTTCAAATGAGAAGGGATTCACCGTGGTCGGGGAGATTGTCGGGATGGAAGTCAGAATGTTGGAGAACGAATGGAGATGGTAATTCGTTATTCAACTCCTCAGAGATGTGACACGTTACTCACAAATCGTGATAACTACACCAAAAGGAGCTTGACGGTTAGGTGCTCCGGAATGATGGTAGATTCACCACGTGAGGTGCGGTGTCCAAAAACTTGAAGTTTGACGTGGTACAGGTCAAGAGTCAATTGAGGGATAAATACCATGGTGGAGGTGAGTAGGGATGGGCAGTATAATATGTTGGTCCCTCGTAAAAAAACTTAAGGTTGGGCAAAAAAAAGAAAAACATGACCATGGAGTTTGAGGTTGAAAATTTTCGGCTCGTGGAGAACAACTCGGGCCCGGGCCCGTTGTCCGCAGCGAGCGCACACTCCGCGCAGGACTGAACGTCACGGCTGTTCATGATCGCCGTCCTCGGCAAAGCAGGAACGTTCATCATCTTCTTCGACTGGCTTTGCATCAGCAATATCGTAAGGTCCAAGTTTTCTCGCGAAGGCGTCCTCCAAACCGCAAACGGATGGAAATTTTCGGGCTGGCGCAACGTGAAACTGAAACGGCGTTCTGACGAGGACAGAGGACATCACAGGACTTCGGAAGCTCTCGGCTGAGGGACCTACCCACATTTTCCTATAAGATTCGACGATCGAAGAAGGCCCAAAGTGCCAGAACTTGTCTTTCGTGCGGCGCTAAGCGTTGCGCATCGGCTGGCTCTGTTCAGAACCGGGGCCAGAAGGCGTCGAAACCGCTGTTCCGCTCCAGTCCTAGGGATTTCACGGCGATAAAGAGAGGTGAGGATGGGCGTTCAGGTGTCAGGGCCAACGTCTCCTGGCGTAGCGTTCCCATCAAAAGCGACGGCGTACTTCCCAGGCCCTGGGAACGTGAAGGGCCAGATGATAGGCAATCACTGGACTTACAGCCCGTTCCCCGGCCTCCTGTTCCCTGCTTTTAGAGGAAAGATAAGGGCCGCCACCGGAGTGGATAATGATGACGCCCATACTTTGCATGGAGTCAACCTCTATCCTCTCATGGCCACGTCTCTGATTGCGTTGTATACAAACTATGCACCTTTGGCCCGGCCAATGATCCTTTCGAGTCCACAGGTTAGCCACGGACAGGTAAATGATAAATTTATCACGGCGCACAGTGGTGATGGGATCTCTGTGCTTCCAAAGGCGTACGTCCCCCTTCACAGGCCATCCGCTCACTGTTTTATTTCTTACTCATCGCCCCATCGCAGGGGACGACGACGTCGAAAGGGACGGTCACAAGAGTTCTGGATAGCTGGGAGGTCCGAGATGACGATGGATGATGGATCAGTAGGAGCGTCGAGGTATTGACGCCCGCCGAAGGAGTCTCCTTCCCCTCCGTTCCGCAACTATCGAAGTATTCGATTTTTTCTTCACTTCTTCCCCGCCATTTTCCCTATAGATCGGGCAATCCCGTCAATTTTAGGATGTCCTAGTAAGTCGCGATGGCTCCCCAGTTATTCCGTTACGCAGATCACCGCAGGATTCCAAGATCTCAACACCAACGAATTAAATCTATTTGTTCGCGTCACGGAGCTACCACACACGCCCATATAACCCCTCACTACCCGCCTCGCTTCTCCTCTTACCAATTCCTTCCCCCCCAACAAAAGCCCACATGCACTCATCCCTTGGTTGTAACACGACCCTTTTCTTAATCACAATAATCATCCTCTCCTCCTTCATAACCTGCCCAGTCTCGTCGTTCCCGGTTGTAGCCCACAAACTTGGCACAGATTGGAGCTCTCAACCCGTCCCCAGCCCATCCGGCACGAAGGACCAGCGAAACTTCGATATCATGTTTGCCTTCGGTGAGCCGTAGATCTTCCTATCACTCCATTAGAGACAGAGATCCCGTGGTTGACGCCTTAAAAAGTCTGGGTCCTCGCCCTGTATGCTACCTGGCTTTGGGTGGCGCGCCGGGCGGCCGTCAATAGGCTCGTCACCAGGATCCATTGTGAGCTCTTCTCCCTCTCGTTTTCTGCCTTCTACATTCCTATTTTTTTCTTCATAGGGCTCGTCCTTGCTCCTCACACCATAGCCCAGCGATTTTCCTTCTCCCGCTTGGATGCCTTCCTTCAAGCCGCGATCGCCTCTCTCAGCATCAACGAAGGCCAGCACGGCACTGCTCCCCCTAGGGGAGGTCCTTCAGCCCCTGTTTCAACCGCTCCCAGACCTCGATCTGAGAGGGTACGCTTTATGAGGGTCTCAGCCTCTCGGGGTGGTGCTCATCGCACGCTCGAGCGGAATTTGCCTATCGCGTCACCATCACCTGTGTAGTTCGGCCATAGATGTTGTCGCTTGTAAATCGTGCTTGATCCGACACGAAATGAATAGTCACGATACAATGTCCCAGGAGATTGCACACAACCTGTCTTGTCAAATGTAGCATTCCTCCCCATCACCATCTACCATATTCTAATCCCGGGCGTGCGGTGGTTGAGATAAACCCTCTACCCTGTGTGAGAAAACTGTACAGCTTCGTCCAAAAAAAAAGAGAGCACAGCACGCAATCCGATTTCAGACCGAACCACTATCGAGTTCGGTGTATGGACTGCTAGACGCGGCAGTTTTGCAAGTCACCAAAAAAACAACACACATGTACACACACACAAAAAGCACCAAACAAGCGTTTGAAATACAGAGACCTCGTCCTTCGGGTCACCCGAAGCAATTTGCTCCCTCTGTACGTCCCAGCCCAGGTGTCCAAGTAGCTTGCTGCAAATGCTTCGCGTCATCACGTGATCGACGGGTATCTGATATCATCAGCGATGACTCCGTTCCCGTGAAGTATCTCCATCTCCTCCATGTCCGTCATTTGGTTATTTTGCGATTTCCAATATTTCTGTCCCTGCGTCTGCGCGAAATGAGAGCCGGACAACACTCACGATGACATGGCAGTCAGACAGGGAGTGAAAATCTGGGAACAAGATGCGCCCGCCGTAGCAATAAACGTAGCCCCCCCCCAGTGAAATCTGTTGGGATGGATCGGAACATTTTGGGTGAGAAGATTAAGAGCGGAGCCAAAAGGAAGAATGGAACCTTCTTCGAGTAGAGTTGTAACTCATCTTGGCCACATAACATCGGAAGATAGATTAAACCTTCGGGTGTGCTGTGTCGTGTGGCAACAGGAGTTTGTTTAAACCATATTTTAAATACTTCAAAGTCGGTGAGTGAAAGCGCTAAAGGAAATGGATCCGGTCAGTTGGCCAGGCATGCGTCGTGCCCGCCCGACCAAGGGGGTCCAATATGGCTGCGGAAATACGATAGCGCAAGGCGCTACGGAGCCAAACAGTCTCTCGGCGGAGCTGCGTATCCCCGGAGACAATTGATGGTGACGATCGATGTTGCGATCGAGAAACTGCAGGAGGTCGCAGATCTGCAATGGGGTAATTCGATATCTTTTATGAGCGATCGATCCGTTGGCGGAAGCAAATTTCGGGCTTGACGTTGACTTATGACTCACTGCACAGCGATCTACTCTCATGTACTGCATCGTTTCAATTCGTAAGGGTCGGTCGGTGATGTGGGATTTTGGCCACAGGGGATGGCTGGGAAATTCCTCCCCAGGGAGATATGTGGTGGGAGGCCCCATGCCCGTGTTGCGAGTCGTCAGGTTCCGTTTATAGTCCGCCGTAGAAGCGATACCACTTTTGAATGAACACAAAAAGGATTAGCGAAGTGAAATCGGGATGAGCTCTGGCAAATCCCGGTCGGCCGGTTGCCAAGTACGGGCCACTCGCTTGCCCGCTCGTGGCAACCGTGCCGATCCTAAGCTCCTAGGATCCGTCAGTCGGTCGAAACCCAATGGGATTTGTCCCGGAATGGGTGACATTGCACCTGCGAGCCAGGTTTTCTCGGTAGGAAGCGATCAGAGACAGCGAGAGCCGGCCGATGGCGATTCGAGAGAGGGGGCCGTGACCTGTGGGGGGGGGGTGTGGAGGTTGGGCGCTCTGATGATCGGGCGGAATTAAATCGCTTGCTGATCGATGATCCGGCACCCACCTGTTGGCTTCGGAAACTCCATTTTGTGGGTTTTCGCCAACTACCTGGAGTACTGCGAAACGACATCAACGGGATCCAACATCGTGGGTACCACGTTGGGAGGAGAACATGCGTGTGAGGTACACCCAATCTAGTGTAGTTACCATTCGGGATGGCCGAGGTACGTTCCAAGCACAGGCTCAGCAGTCCCCGGGGTCTGGCCACAGTGTTCGGACTACGATCCAGTTTTCAATTCTGCCCGTACGAGGCGAGATGAGATCCTCACCTCCAAACACCCACAACAATACTCCGTAAGGCAGCAGGTACAACATGTGGCGCAAGAGAAGCCAACTCAAACTCATGTCGAGGCCATAGTTTATCTCGCAAACGCGTCAAAGAGACACGCCAATACGTTCGGAAACCCTAACTATCAACCACTGCCTCGTACCTTTTGGGCAATACTAATATCATTGTGTCATCGAGACACCCCAGTATAAATACAGACCCTACGGCCCCTCTTTTTCCATCAAACCATATCCTCCTTTCTCTCCATTCGTCGTCATATGACGAGTTTGTCCCTTGCTTTTGCCCTTACCTTTATCTGCATCACAGTGGCCGTTGACCCGGCCATGGCACTTGTTATAACCCCTTCGACCAAGCACTTAGCTCTCAGTACATTGAGTTTCTCACACATCGCCCATCCTCATCTCGAGCTGGCCCTTCTTTCTGTCTTCACGACAGGTAAGAGAGCCCATGTATTCCCCGACATCATTCCACTTACATCCGGCGTAGCCCTACTTTTCTCTGTAGTTTGGGCGTATATACTGGCAATCTGGCGTGGCGCAGGGCCTTCTGATTTCCATGCGAGGCCCTCCCGTACGCCTGCACATCCATCTATATTGTATCATCCCGCTGATACCCGTCGCTGCTCATGAAACAGGCAATGCCGCATTACGCCACATGTATGGCCTTCCCTTTTCCCTTCCTTTCATGGTGCGCCATGGCTCTGGTTGGGCCATACCACACCGCGTCAGTTCGCACCCTGTCAGGGGAGGACTCGCCTACTCTCTCTCGGCATCACGTCGCGGCCGTTGGTATCAGCACCCAAGTGCCCAAGCGACCATGGTATGACAGGCGTAACCCCCTGTTCAGTTTCTTTTTATTTTCTTAATGCGTTGTTATATCTTTTGTTGCAATGACTTTGTTATGACTATACCCATGAGGTACAGTGATGTACGCAGTGCGTTACGTCTTTCGTCTTACCGTCCTCGCTATCCCAATGGAGCTTCACGTCTGTCTTCACCTTTACGATGTCTCACTTGCCCATCATCCGCTCTCCATCAAGACTAGACACTCCACATCTATGTACGCTCTTTCCACCATTCCCATATTTACACCCTCGCGCTACATCCTCACTTGCATATCCTCGTAACAAAGATTCAGATGTTGGTCTCGTAAAGAGTTATTGTGGTCTCACGCTCAGCAAGAGGGACAGACCGGCAAGGCAGACGAGTGAAAAGTGAAGAGCTGGAGAACTGAGAACTGTTGTACGCAAGGTTGGAACGGAGGGTCGTCTGGGTGGCTAGGCAAACTTGACAAACGTCAGTGGATTGTGGAAGGTTTGTCCATATCACATCAAAGAACTTCCTGGGACTGACATCACGGCTTTATCTGACCGCAGGACTGTTGAGATAAAGAGTAGCCAAAGCGTTGATGCGTTGGCCCAAACTGTCCAGGTGGCCCACAGGCCCGGACCACATAAGCGTTTCAGCTAAGTTGCTGAAACGTGTACGATAACAAAATTGATAGTATGATCTAAGACAATCGGTAGCTAGCACATAGCGATCGTGAAAACAATTTGATAGTTACTACAGACAAAATAATTAGGGACGCTCTCAGATACTTAAGAGCGTCATACATACAGTAGATACTTCAGTTTCGTCTCACAGAAACTGAAGTAAGTACTTACTATCTCACGATCTTATCAGTAGCTGATTACGCATTGTAGTATCATTTTTATTAGGTAAATATGACACAAAAGTTTTGTCTCACAGAAACTGAATATCATTTTTATTAGATCTACTATGATCTAATCTTCCTTATCACTGCGCGATTCAACAGGTTATGGGCCCTGCCCACTAGTAAATTCCCAAGACAGAAATCCACACACAAGCTCACACAGTCTATTGACACATTCTCTCTCCTTCACAGGCCACTGTTCATCAGAACAACACCCCACACTTTTGGTACTTGGATCAAAATTTTGACCCACGCGTCAGGGGTACTGTTACGGTGTCGCAGCCGTAAGAGCATTAGCTCAAGGTTCAGTGGGGCCAAGTCCCTGTGACTTGGTTCAAGGGTTCAATGGGGGCTGGCTCAAAGAGACCGGATCAAAGGTTTAGTGTCTCAAGGCTGAGTCTGTCATGAACCATTCCCTGGAGAGGGCTCTTGAAGGACCCTTCCTTATAGGAGGAAACCCAGCCTCTATGGTGTCACCCTGTTCACACGAGCAAAAGGGGTGAGTAGAGGTGTCCACAATATCGCGCGCGCATTGTTGCGCGAGCGATTCTCGGCACAATCGACATACAGCAAGCCCCACTTAAAGGCAACCCTTCTAGCAAGTAAAGACAGTATTAGGGCCTTCCTAAGGACCCTTTGGAATGACCCTAGGAGCTCTACAATAGGCACTAACCTAGTATCAAAGGCCCTACAACGCGTTATTAGACCAACTCTAATAACTATAGAACGAACTATAAGGCGATACTAAGGACCTTAATAGAAGTATTAGGGTCGACTCTAAGGACCCTAATAGAACTATATAAGGGCCTTATAGGATAACACTACTCCCTAACCAAACTACAAGTCCTCAAATGACCGGCCCTAAACTAACTAACAGGAAATGAATCAGGTGCTCGCACGTGCACTAAAGCAGTAAACACGTGGGCAATGGAAGCTCTTACTCATCAAGAGAAGCCTTCTTACTCAGCAGCTTACTGAGCATGACTGAGCATGCTCAGTAAGCGTCCTCCGACTTCTTACTCATCACTCTATTGTGCTTGATAACAAGGTTATGACTTGTTCCCTATTTAGCAGTTCTCTTGTAGTATATAAGCGCTGAATAAAGTAGCGGACAGTCCTCAGACTGTCCATTTGTTTACGGCACTCTCCATTCCTGGGATACTCCTTTAAGGACCATCCCCTTGTGACTATCCTGGCCTCTCCTCTGCGTGACTGCTCGACTCTCACAGTAACAATATTCCTCTGGTATCTGTTACTACTCTGGACTCTACTTCTTGCCCATGCCGTCTTGGACGTTTATCGACTCGTCTTCGAGCTTATCCCTTGCTCTTGAACTGGATTGTTCAACAGTGAGTCTTGACAGAGTCAGACAATGACTCAGTCCGCAGACAGAGTCGATCTTCTGGTTTCACAGAAGGGGAGGACGATGAGAGAGAGGCAGAGGAGGAAGAGGAACACAAGGGTTCCTTGAGGTGTGCTCAGGTCAAGCAGAGTATAGGCTAGCACAAGTGAGTTGTGATTGAGAGAGAGTACAGGGCAAGGGATGCGACAGGAAATGGGACAAAGCTAAGCTTGGGGCATTCCCCAGCTTCTACAGGCACTTAAATACTGTATCTAGCAAGGCTGTACAGTACCATATGCGGAACAATAGATAGCGCTAACCAGTAGCAAAAGGAACTTGAACAATAGGTGGTGAAACACAACAAGTGAAACAATAAGAGACCATCAGCATCAAGGGATGAAACGGTAACCAAGGGAACGAGGGTAAAAGTAGGGAACAGTAAGAAGTGTTTCAGGGATGAACCGAAAGAGGGGTAGATCACAACAGGTACTGATTGGATTTCTAACATCTGGCACATGTATTTGCTCCACTTGCCCAGATTGGTTTTATCACCTTGTTTACCTAATTGAATCACATGGCACCCTCAATTTTACGTTCCCACCCAGAGTCACAATAGAGATCTTTGATGGATCTAATTGGTCCACTTGGTCTTCACGCGTACTCGCTGTTTGCCGAATGAATGGACATAGGCATCATATCATGGATTCCCCGCCGTCCCCTCCAGACACAGCTTGGGACTCAAAGGAGCAGGTCCTTCTCAGATTTTTTGAAGTCTATGTGCAGAAAGACATCTTGCTGGCAGTTTCCGATGATACTAAGTTCAAATCATGCAAAGACAAATGGGAGGAACTAAAGTGCGTGTACTGAGGCGTGGGGTCTATGTCTGCCTTCAATAACTGGGTCTCACTGATGGGCATGGCCCTGGATGACGTGACTCCAATGCTTCCGCAATTACAGAAACTTAATGACATGTGGAACACTCTCCAAAACAATGATATGAAGATTTCTGATCTTCAATTTAGCTTCATTCTGATCAAAGCGTTACCCGACGCTTACTCGGCTGTCGCCTCGACTATTCTCATGGCCGGCACTCCGAAAGATCTTTCCCCGCAAACAATCCAGGAACAGATCCTCAATGAGGAAGGTTGCCAGGCTGGCCCCTCCACGTCCCTCAATAAAGTCGCTCCAGTAAAGAAGGACAAAGACAAGTCCAAAATAAAGTGTTACTATTGTCAGAAACTTGGACACAAGTCACCGGAGTGCAGGAAGAAAAAGAAGGATGAGGAGGAGAAGGCGAAGAAAGGACAGGGGGCTGCAGGAGGCGCTCAGATGTCCAAAGTCAACGCGCACATAGTGGAGACTACTGCCACTATTACCAAAGTATTGGATGATGATAATGAAATACGTGTTTCTCTCTACATGACGGCCCGATCCCATTGGATGGTTGATTCCGGAGCAACTCATCATATTATGCCGTTCTGCTCCAACTTCATTTCTTGGGCTCCAGCATCTGGATCTGTTAGTCTTGGAGGTCATGCTGTTATCTCACAGATTGGGACTGGATCGGTTTCTGTCAGGCTGTCAGGAGGAACTGGGGATGTTCAATTGACCCTTTCAGATGTTATGCATGTTCTGGAAGCCGACGCATGGTACTTCTCTGTTTCTTTGGAAGGTGGAGTAGTTTGCATATGAAAAGTTGAAGTCTGTTCGTTCATGGGGAGTTCTCTCTTGTTCTATGGATTGCTTTGGGGTTAGCTGTGGTCGATTGAGTGCATGTGATTGCAGGGGTTCTCTGAAAAGTTTGTTGGTAACAAGGATAGAGGTAGTCATCGACAGAAGTCATGATGAGAGTTGTTGGTTTAGGGGTTACTCCTGGTGGGAATCGTTTTAAGCACCTTTGGATATTTCCGATGGAAGTCTTTAACAAGTAATTGCACTTTTGATAGGTTAGATGCTGGTTCCCAAGTATTTTCTGTGGCAGTGTACCCTTTCCATTTAACTAGGTATTGGACCCCTTTGCGGTTTGGGGAGAGCCGAGAGTTTAAGATCTGTTCTACTTCATATTGTTCTTCTCCTTCAACTAGTATTGGTGGCAGGTTTGAGAAGTTAGGACTGTGGGCAATGGTTTCTTTGTAAGGTTTAATCAGGGAGTGGTGAAATACTGGGTGTATCTTCCAGGACTTTGGTAGCTCGAGGTGAACATTTACTGGATAGGCAGTGATGACTTTGAATGGTCCATAGTGTCGAGGGGCTAGTTTTGCTTTTGGGTGAGTGGTTTGTAGATTTGTGGCTTCCAACCATACTTGATCCCCTTCTTTAAAACGAAATGTGGAGGATTGAGGTCCTGCTTGCCTCATGATCTTGGTTGCTTGGTTCAGGGAGGCAGCTACTTCTTCTCTGAGCTGGTTTAGTCTTGTTAGTCTTTCTTGGATTGAAGGGAACTTCGATGTAAAGGCAAGGGGCAGAGCAAATGTTGGGTTAAAGTCATACCAGACCTCAAAAGGGGGTTTGTTTGTAGCACTGTGTTGTCTGGCATTATGTGCAAACTCCATAAAGAGAATTAGTTCTGCCCAATTGTCTGCTTGGTGGTTGCAAAATATTTGTAGGTATTGTTCTAGTTCTTGGTTAACTTGTTCTGTTTCTCCATCTGTCTGTGGATGATATGCCGTGCTCAATGATACCTTGACATTTAATTTCTTCCATAGTTCTTGAGTAACTTTTGCTGTGAATTGAGGGCCTCTGTCTGATATTATTTGTGTTGGAAGGTCTATTCTCCTCCAGACATTGTTCATGATTAGTGTTGCTGTTTCGTCTGCTGTGATTGTCTTGTGGCAAGGGGTAATGATTATTGCTTTGCTGAATCAATATACCATGACTAGGAGGCTGTCAAAGCCTTGTGAAACCAGTAGGTCCATGATAAAGTCCATGGTAATACTTTTCCATACTTCTCCAGCTGGTGTAATTGGTATGAGGGGTGTTTCTGTCTTTGGGTGGTTCTTTGTGCTTTGGCAAATTGCGCAACCATCTACATAACTTTTGACATAGGTTAGCATTCCTGGCCACCAATAGTTTCGGCTGATTAGTTCATAAGTTTTCCATTGGCCAGGATGTCCAGTGGCAAGGGAGTCGTGATGTAGTTTCAGAATTTTCTTTCATAGGGTGTCATTGTTTGGGATATAGACTTTTCCTTTGAATAATATTAGTCCATCTTCGAGGTTCCAGTCTTGTAAGCCTTTGGATAATCATCTTGGTCCATTCTTTATAATGATTGCTAATGCGTTAGATACTTCTGGGTCGTAGTCTTTGCTAGATCGCAGTTGTTGTTGAAGTTCTTGATTGCTGATTGGTTTTGTGTCAAGACACGTACTGCTGATCACTAAGGACTCAGGAGCAGGTGGGCAAGGGTCGGAACAGATGGTACGCGGCATAAACGGCGTTGAACAGGAGGACGAGCCAAATGACTAGAAGATACCAGATGGGGACTGGTACGTGTTGCAGGAGGCAGAGGCGAAGAGTAGAGGCCAGTGCAGCGAGGGGCTTTAAACAAGGCGGGTCGTTGAAGAGTACCTTGAAGACGAGGGAGGACTTTAGACTGAGTGGTCGCAGGGGAGTACCCAGGAAGATGAGAGTATCACAAATGGACAGTCTGACGACTGCCATGTTTCATTGGGGCTTATATACAGTGTACAGGGTCGATTACAAAGCACTGGGACTATTCTAGACTCTTTGGTACCATCCAATAGGACTACAGAGGCATAAACTTGCTTGTGTCGAGTTTCAGGCTTACTGAGCGCATTACTGATCATTGTGGAGCGATGACAACATTATGATGTCACTGTGGGGCGCTTAGTGAGCCTATGAGGTCACTGTGGAGTCGCTCAGTCAGCCATGATGTCATTGGAGCCTTGATGACGTCAGATGATTTATGCAACAGTTTCTAAGAGTTTGTGCCGCTGTTTCGGGTCCATGGTGGCTGGGTGGCCATGTGGCTGCCACGCGATGATTACCCGATTAGGAAACGGGTGCCTGGTCATGTTATAGTGTTTTTGCAATAGCAATATCTTGTACCACAGGAGGGATAGCCCAGAAAATGGAAGGGAGTCGGCAATGCAAAGTGAGAGAGGTCTTTCTTGAGTAAAATAGGACAATCCTCGGCCAGGACTTGGCCTTGGTTCATAACAGTTTTGTAGCAGAGGTGCGTGTTGCTCTAATTCTAAAATATTTGTCATCTAGGAGCAACTTTCCATCATTTTCATTTGTATCCCCTCTTTAAAGTCTGGCTGCCTGGACAGACCATCTGCTTTGTTCATAGTTCCTGGGTGATGGGTGATGGTGAAGTCAAAATTGCTGAGAAGGAGTGCCCATCGGGCTTGTCATCATGTGAGTTTTTGTTTTGTCATGAAGTATGTCAAATTATTGTGGTCCGTCCATAGATCAATGGGGTGTGTAGTGCCTTCAAGGTAGTGTCGGAAGTGCCAGAGGGATGAGACGACAGCCAGGAGTTCTTTATCATAGATCATGTAATTTCGTTGTGCGGGGTCCAAGGATTTCGAAAAATAGGCTACTGGGTGATATCTGTTAAATTCATCAGGTTGTTCCAAGATTGCACCAACTGCAAAGTTGCTTGCATTGCAGATGAGCCGAAAGGGTTTAGTATGATCAGGTAACATGAGGACTGGGGCTGTTGTGAATGCCTGGATTAATTTTCTAAATGCTTGTTCTTTATCATCTTCCCATTTAAAGGGCTGTTCTTTCTTTGTTAGATTAAACAAGGGTTGTGCCATTCGTGAGTATTGATGGATAAATCGTCGATAGAAGTTGCAAAATCCTAGAAATGCTTGGATTTCCATAACATTGGTCGGAGTAGGCCACTTTGTAATGCCTATTAACTTGTCTTGGTCCATAGATATGCATCCTTGGGAAATATTGATGCCTAGGTAACTAATAGAGATTTGTCGAAAAGCACATTTCTCTGGTTTCAAGTATAAATCATGGTCTTGGAGTGTCTTTAGGACCTTGTGTGTCCAGTCATCTAGTTTGTTCAAGGTTTGTGCCATGATTAGTATATCATCTAGATAAACGACCACTTGTTCAGTGGCAATGTATTTTGCTAGGATGGTGTTCATAAAGCATTGGAAAGTGGCTGGGGCGTTTCAGAGACCGAATGTCATTATCAAAGGTTCAAAGAGTCCTAATGGTGTCTTGAATGCTGCAAGGTGTTCATCGCCCTCTCTTAGGTGGATATTGTTGTATCCCCATTGTATGTCAAACTTGGTAAAGTATTGGGCTCCTTGGAGTTTGTCAATTAATTCAGGAATTAAAGGTAGTGGATAGGCATCTTTGACAGTTGCTGCGTTCAGGGCTCTGTAATCTTGTACTGGTTGTAGATTTCCTCCTTTCTTTTCCACAAAGAAGAATGGACTGGCAACAGCTGCCTTTGATGGTCGGATAGTGCCTCTTTTCAAGTGTTCATCTAAGTATTCTTTTAGGGCTTGTAGTTCTTTGGGAGTAAGTTGATAGATACCAGAATCGCGTCAGGCAATTCCTGGTTTCAGATTGATTGCATGGTCCCATGGTTGGTGAGCAGGAAGGCATTGGGAAGCTTGTTCATCAAAAACCTTTCGCCATTTTAAGAATTGGGCAGGGATAAGTTCATCTAATGTCTTGGGGGGTGTTTCTGCGTGAGCTAGCTTGGTAGCTGTGGTTGATTTGGCTCTTATGCTGATTGTTATTGGTCTAAATGCATTGTGGATTTGTTTGTCAACACATGGGTTCAATAGTCCTTCAGTATCTGGGAAGATTAGTGCAGCAACGTTTGTAAACTCAGGTTCTTCTTCTTCAGGGAAGGTGTTGGAATCTACCCCCTTGTTGGTTCACCCATAATCTCTTTCGTTATTGTTCTCTTTTGTCACCCCTGTCCCCTGGTTACCATGTCATCCCTTGATGCTGATGGTCCCTTATTTGTTTCATTTATTGTGTTTCACTTATTGTGTTTCAACCTATTGTTGAGTCACTTTGCTATTGGCTCACCTTTATCTATTGTTCGCTTATGGTACTGTACACGCCTCGCTACATACAGTATTTAAGTGCCTGTAGAAGCTGGGGAATGCCCCAAGCTTAGCTTTGTCCCATTTCCTGTCGCATCCCTTGCCCTGTACTCCTCTCAATCACAACTCACTTGTGCTGGCCTATACTCTGTTGACCTGAGCCACACCTCACGGAACCCTTGTGTTCCTCTCCTCCTCTGCCTCTCTCATCGTCCTCCTCTTCTGCCAAAACCAGAAGATCGACTCTGTCCTGCGGACTGAGTCATTATCTGACTCAGCCTTGAGACACTAAACCTTTGATCTGGTCTCTTGAGCCGGCCCCCATTGAACCCTTGAACCAAGTCACAGGGACTTGGCCCCCACCGAACCTTGAGCTAATGCTCGTACGGCCGTGATGCCGTAACAGAAGGTAAGTGCTTGTATTGGTAATTCCACATTCCAGATGCAGATGCAATG
>JAGFNK010000508.1:0-37711 GCA_025769875.1 Russula earlei
GGGTAATGGTAAAACAGTAACAGTCAATAACAAAACAGTAGGATATGCCCTCGAAGGACAAAGCTTTACGCAGGACAAGTATTTTAATGGCCGCCCATCTGCTGTCGGCTACAATGCTGCCGGCAGCGCCGGTAGCAATAAAGGACCATCCAATCCAGATTATTTAAAGAATGTACAAGCCAGTATAGATACATTCCTGGTGCACAATCCAGGAGTTAAAAAGGAAGAAATTCCTTCGGAGCTGGTTACCGCATCCGGTAGTGGCCTGGACCCCGATATTACGCCACAGGCAGCGTTGATACAGGTAGCCAGGATAGCCAAAATAAGAAATATACCTGTCGGAAGGATACAAACCCTGGTAAAAAACAATATACAAAACCCTATACTGGGCATAGAGAAAATAAATGTCTTAGAATTAAATATAGCGCTGGACGCACTGAAGTAAAAAGCACCTGATATATACATACTGAGAGAAACCAGTATTCCCCGGTTGTGAGCCAGGGATACTAATAGCCGTTGTATTGACACTCCGTTGGGGGTAGATGTACAGCGGCTATGCCAATAGACAGATATTCACTTGAAAACAAGTATTCCCAAAACAGCCAATAGCTATACACTTACTACTATGGCAGTCCAAATAGCCAACCATTTTCTGTAAAGTAAGATCATCAGAATCAATGTCAATATCGTCCGACTTTGGCGGCCGGCTTCCAATAATGACTTCCTTCCATATGCGACCAATCAGATAGCTGAGAAGCCGTATAAAGGGCGTATTTGTTAATAATATCATTAAATACACGGGTGACTTCCTCATCCGCTGCGATTTCTTTCAAATCAGCGCCCTCAACGTTGATCACTGTTCCAAAATCAACCTCTTTTCGTTTCCTCCCTCTCCCCAACTTTTCCCACATTTGGCCTAGGACTCGCTCTCTCCTAACCTGTACCTCACAAGAGGATAAAGGCACCATAAAGGCATGATAAAGGCTAGATAAAGCCATCATAAAGGCACCTTTTAAAAGAGTGGCTTTATCTACGCTTCATCTCCGGTTTATATGGAGTTTATCCCTAAACCAGGTGGCTTTCAGGCCCGGATCAGCACTAACGGGGAGTTGCCGGAAACCAAAAGGCCGCCCGAAGGGCGGCCATAGCGGTCATAGGATACCAGGATAGCTATTTTTATAACCGGAACAACAAAGCGAGAATGATCCGGTCTTCAGAATTCACCAGGTCAGGCCTCCAGTTGGGGTCCAGGACGCTGGTAGTATAACCGGTTTGTGAGGTTACGCCACCGGGGCCTGCGAAATAGGGCACATCGGCATGCCTGTGCACGAATTCCAAACGGAAAAGGATGCTTTGGTTAGGCATATAGTCCAGGTTGGTAGAAGCATCCCATGCATGGAATTGGTCGCCGGGATTGGCACTGAATGGGAATTTACCTTCTGTTTGGGTCGGATTATTCGGATCGGGTAATGGACTGGCTTGTCCTGTAGGATACAATACCAGGTAACGACCGGGGTTATTCATTAAACCGCCACCAATGGTCCATGCAAATTTGTTCTTCGCAAACCAGATCCTGTTATAGAACATAGCGCTTAAAAAATATTGGGCTGGCCCTTTTACAGGATCATCTTTAAAACCATTCACACCATCACCTTTCTCAAAACCGAGATCACCCGTTAAAGAGAAGGCTGCTTTGCTGATACCTTTGGAATCAGGCTTGTTAACATATCGTATCTGCAGGCTGTTATCAGAATGGAAGCGGTACCTGTGTGGTAAACCAGCTGCATCGGTACCATAATAATCATTGGTCAGTAATTTGAAGCTGTTGGTAGGGTTCCAGGTAATATTGGCGCCCAGGCCCGGCATGGAATTGAATTTACCATAGCTCTGCCAGCCATTGATGATCCAGGGTTCGATCTTCAATGTTTTAGATGGAAAGATCTGGATACGGATACCATTAAAGAACCAGGGCGTATTGTCTGAGGTATAAGAAGCTTGGTATTCCCAGTTTTCTGTCTGGTAATAAGAGTTCAGCCCGATATAGCTCATAAACAACCCCGCATCTACATTGATACCATACCATTTATTGATATGATAACCCGCATACGCTTCACTCAAATAACGATACACGTTAGCCAGCTGGTATTGCCCACGGTAAGGGCTAAGGTCATTGCGGGGTACCACCTGTGATCGGGTACCGAACTGCATCAAAAACCTGGCCCTTGCATTCTGGTAAGTAAAATCGCCACCAAATGACAATTGGGATAACTGTACTTCGTTATTCCTTGCCAGGGCAGTAGAGCCTACTACCGTATTGTCGTTGGGATTATTAAACGAATGTGTATAGTTCATATCCAGCATAATGGTGGGAATAAAATATTTCCCATGAAACACAGAAGAGTCTCTGCGGTCACTACCATTTTGCCAATTGGTTTCTATACCATCGAAAGGTATTTTACTGCTTGCTGAATCCTGCGCCTGTACGGTAGTAGCCAGGCCAAGAAGCATAGCACCCGATAGCAGCAATTTCTTCACTTGCCTTCCTGGGAAGGGATAGTCATTTTGAATCATAACATTACTGTTTATGTTTTTATAGCATTGATTGCTTTGGCCATCAGTTGGCTAAACCTATGCCAATGCCCATATAGAAAGGATGGATAATCAGTAGGATGCTGTACAGTAATGGTTTTCATAGGGATTGCTTCCGATGCCGTTAAGGAATAATAAGATTATGTATATACTACCATTTTGAAAAAAAGGTTCCCAAAATGACAGGGTTAAGAGCAACCCCTCATATATAGGGAAAACACATAAATGGCGGAAATGCCTGCTGAACAAGGATTCCAGGACGTATGGTTTTACACATACTGTTACGGCACAGGCTTTGGCTGGTAGCATCGGGCTTTTGAGTAAATAATGTTAGAACCGTTCTATAACAGGGGCGGTATCGATTTCGAACATGTTTTATTTTAGCGAAGGGGGTTACTTGTCTAAGTATAGCGCCCCCATTCTTTTATCACTGTTTTCCGCTAACAATTTACTCCGGAGTATTCCTCAATCACATATGCTGATAATAAGATCATTACTGCTCTTCCTGCTCGCAGGTCTCTGTGAGATTGGCGGTGGTTATCTTATCTGGCTATGGCTAAAAGAAGGACGACCCTTTTGGTATGGTGTGTTGGGTTCACTCCGATCGCTATGATATGATCGGAGCGATCATTTGCCTTGTTGGCGTTTTTATTATTTGTTATGCACCGGGACGCACACGCTAAGTGGCCCGGGCTGTAAAAGAATTGTTCGTAAGTAGATCATTGCGCTAAAACCGAAAACTGCTAAAAGCTATTCACTAAAATAAAACAAACGAACATGATCAAATGGCTATTGACTATCCCCCTGTTAACAGGGAGTACCGCTTTTGCAAACTACCATCGTACCTCCGACACAACCATTACAGACAAAGCCATTGAGGCCAAACCTCCCGCCAGTGAAGCGTTTGCCTGGGGCGACTTCACCTGGATGAATGGCAACAATCGCCAAAAGAGTGCATTACTCGATTCAAAGTATTTCACGGGCAGTGTTACGCTTGATATGAATTACACCCAATCCAACAATCACCCTGTCGATAACACGGTAGTAGGCTCTACTGCCCTGGCAAGAGACAGAGAAGTACAGGTATCCTTTGCAGGTATAGGAGGTGACTTTCACTGGAATAATGTACGGGCAAGATTCCTCACGCAGCTCGGAACAAGGTCCAGCGTGGTACCCCGTAATGATTTTAGCCAGTACAGGGGCCAGTATAACCTTGGTTCTGCTTACCAGTACATCAGCGAAGCCTATGGCGGTTACCACTGGGATACATGGCATGGTATTAACCTGGATGCTGGCATCTTCATGTCGTATGTAGGTCTCTTCTCTTTTAACAACTTTGAAAACTGGGGTTATCAACCCTCCTTTACTTCTGATAATACGCCGTGGTTTTTTAATGGCTTACGTTTACAAACCTTTCCTACCGATAAACTAAAAATAGAGTTATGGGTGATCAATGGCTGGCAGAGCTATGGCAGGTTTAACCAGCTGCCCGGTATTGGCTTCCAGGTAAAATACAGCGCTAAAGAATACTGGAACTTTGTTTCCAACGGCTATTATGGAACGGATACACCGGATAAGATCAAACGTACGCGCTGGCATAGTGATAACAGCTTCCTGCTTCGCTATTACAATGATCCCAAAGCAAAGGGTATCACCAAAGCGGCTTTCAGCGTAACCGGAGATATTGGTTTTGAAAACGGGGCAGGTGTTACGCCTTTTGGCAGCAGTGAAAAAGATGCCAATGGTAATGCCATTTACCCGGCTCAAAACTTCATTAGCGCAATGGCATACAATAGGTTATGGTTTGGGGAGCATTTTGCATGGACAATGGGTGGTGGCTTTATGCACAATCCGGGTCGTTACCTGGTGTTATTACCTACCGGTGATGCAGGCCCCTTTGGTACGCATCCTTTCTCTGAGAACCCCGGCGATAAATTTGATTCATGGGATGCTTCTACCACTTTCGATTGGATGCCGAATGAATACATTACCTGGAAGTTCGAGCTGGTACACCGCCATGCCAATGTGCCATATTTTGCCGGCCCCGGTGGCGTAACCTCGCCTGATGGATATACCACTACACCCATTCCCCCGGGATGGACGCCAGACCTGGTGAAATCGGAATCAAGATTTGTACTGGCCATGATTGTACGATTCTGATAAAAGCATTCGTTAAAGCGGGATTAAAATCGTTTGAGAACAGGCCGCCAATATTTGTACATGATGGCACAGTAATTTATAATGCTTACATTAGTTCCCCGAACGATTGCTACTTGCCGGTGGAATAGTAAAACACATATTAAAAGGCAGTAATAAAGTAATTGTATCATGGCGGACATTAGAACACAGGTAATAGAAATCATTGTTGACAAAATTGGTGTAGATGAAAACGAGGTAAAAGACAGCGCCTCTTTCACCAACGACCTTGGGGTAGATTCATTGGATGTAATGGAAATACTCTTAGAGATAGAAAAAACATTTAACATTAAAATTCCTGATGAAGAGGCAGAAAAACTGAATACAGTAGGATCGGTGATTAACTATATCACTGTTCAGAAAAGCTAATGACTTCCCGGGATTACCGTTTTGATAAAAGCCCTTCCATTTTGGAAGGGCTTTTCTTTAAAAGAATTTCCCCCATTACTACCCCCTGTGGTCTCTATACCGCATCTGCAAAGCAATCCGCCGGGATACCGCCATGGCAGACAAAAAATGGAATGGTTGTTGGCATGATACCATCACCCGATGATGGCCGTAATAAAGCAGCCATCAAAAAGCTGATATATGATAACAGAATCAGACGTCGAAGCGTATTTACAGGAAACGTTGCCTCAAATATCCTACACTACAAAGGCAACACCCCGCAGAAACACCCTATACAGAATCATTCAGTCACTAACAGATGCTACAAGGCAATCGGTAACAGACCACAATTTCGGTTTGGTAAGAAAGTATTGCAGTATAGCTGAACAGCTCTATACCGATGGTAATCATACCCTCCGGAATGCGATAGAAAATGTATTCGTGTATTCTTTCTCTTCTATCATGCCAAAGGACGCAACTGAGAAATTAATTCTCCAATCGTCTATACCAGCCTCCCTGTATACTTTGTACATGAAACAGGTAACACAGAGTGGTTGTTAAAAATAGTGTAACAATGAAACCAGATAATCCTGATAATATTATCATCCGTGTAGCCACTGCGGATGATCAGCAATATGCTGTATTGATTTCCGATGAAACAGAATCATCCGCTATCAAGCGTGGTACCGGCATCGCCAGACGTCCTCCCGAATACATTTGTAAAAAGATGCTGGAAGGAAAAGCCGTTATCGCGGTAACTACCGATGGTAAATGGGTGGGGTTCTCTTATATTGAAATATGGGCCAATGGTGAATTCGTGTCTAATTCCGGTTTGATTGTACATCCCGACTACAGGGGTATGGGCGTAGCTTCCGGTATTAAACAACAGATCTTTGGTTTGGCCAGGGAAAAATATCCTGATGCCAGCATCTTCAGTATCACTACAGGGTTGGCTATCATGAAAATGAACGCTGCACTCGGCTTTGATACGGTAACCTTTAACGAGATTACCCACGATGAGTGTTTCTGGAAAGGATGCAGCAGTTGTGTTAACTTTAATATCCTGGAAGGCAAGCAATACAAAAACTGTTTGTGTACTGCCATGTTGTATACGCCCGAAAAGAAGCAATATGCCAGATGAGAAAGAAAGTAATGTGCAACACTTCCTTGACCTGATAAAGAAATCAAGGAGGGGAAAGTTCAAGATCTACATTGGCATGAGCGCTGGTGTAGGTAAAACATATCGCATGTTACAGGAAGCGCATGCCCTGCTTCGCAATGGCATTGATGTAAAGATTGGCTATATAGAAACACATAACCGGGCAGAAACCCACGCCTTACTGGATGGCCTGCCCGTTATACCCCGCAGAAGATTATTCTACAAAGGGAAAGAGTTGGAGGAGTTAGATGTGCAAGCCATCATTACCCTTCGCCCGGAGGTAGTGGTGATCGATGAACTGGCCCATACCAACATAGAAGGCAGCACCAATGAAAAGCGCTGGCAGGATGTAGTAGAGATACTCGAAGCCGGAATCAACGTAGTAAGTGCTGTAAACATCCAGCATATTGAAAGCCTGCACAAAGAAGTAAAAAGTATAACAGGGGTAGATGTAACCGAACGGATACCCGATAAGGTATTACAGATGGCAGATGAAGTGGTAAACATCGATCTCACAGCAGATGAACTGATTACCCGGTTAAAAGAAGGAAGGATCTATCACAAAGAAAAAATACCCTCCGCCTTACAGAACTTCTTCCAGGGAGAAAAGATATTGCAGCTAAGAGAGTTGGCTTTAAAAGAAGTAGCCAGCCAGGTAGAGCGCAAGATTGAAATTGAAATACCCCGCAATGTACAGGCCCGGCAGGAGATCATTATGGTATGCATCAGTAGTAATCATGAGATAGCCCGGCATATTATTCGTAAAACGGCCCGATTGGCAAGTTATTATAATGCCAAATGGCTGGTATTATATATTCAGACCCCCAAAGAAGATACGGACAACATTGGGCTGGCTGCACAAAGGCACCTGATCAATAACTTCAAGCTCGCTACCGAAATGGGCGCGGAAGTAATACGGGTGAAAGACGGTAACATAGCAAAAGGTATATTAACCACGGCAGAAGAAAGAAAGGTAACCACACTATGCATAGGCAAGCCCCATCTCAACCTGTTAAAACTAATATTGCGAACAGCTATCTTTAACCAGCTATTAAAAAAATTGTCCACCTCAGATATTGATCTGATAATACTTTCCTGATGGGAATGCGATTAAAAACGAAATTAAAACTAGGCCTTGTATTCCTCTTCCTGGTGATTGTTGCTTTTGGCATGCTGGGCCTCTTTTATATCAACAGGTTAAGCACTGATGCCCGGCTGATCTTAAAGGACAATCATGTTACACTGGAGTTTTGTAACAACATGCTCAAGAGCCTGGACAAACTACCCGGGGATAGTACAGCATTTGCCACTTTCGAAAAGAACCTGGTAGCAGAAGAGCACAACATAACAGAACCCGGGGAAGGAGAAGCAACAGGTATTGTTCGAAGGGGCTTTGAAGTATTGAAAAAGAACCCGGCAGACTCCGCCAGTCACCAGGAAATCCGTAATGCCATTTACCAGATCAACGATCTTAACCAACAGGCCATTATTAAAAAAAACAGCATAGCATCCCATACAGCCGACGATGCCATGTTCTGGTTAACGATCATTGTAACGATCCTGATCGTTGTTACTTTTACTTTTATTATCAACTTCCCTTCTATTATATCCAATCCTATCCGCGCCCTAAGTGATGGTATTGCACAGATAGCCAATAAAAATTACAGCAAACGTATTTACCTGAACCAGCGGGATGAGTTTGGCGATCTCGCCAATGCCTTTAATGAAATGGCAGAGAAACTCGACGAATATGAGCATAGCTCACTGGCAAAGATCATGTTTGAGAAAAGCAGGATAGAAACCATTATCAACGAAATGAAAGATGGTATTATTGGCCTGGATGAAAAAAGGAATATCCTTTTCCTCAATGTGGTAGCAGAAACGGTGCTGGGCCTGCGGCAGAAAGACATAGCCGGTCAATATGCTCCTGACATCGCTTTAAGCAACGACCTTATGCGTACCCTGTTGCAGGATAACCATAAGAAAGAACTAAAGATCTATGCGGACGGAAAGGAAAGCTATTTCAACAAAGAGAACTTCCAGGTAAAGAATGAAGAAGCGATTATCGGGGAGGTGATCGTATTGCGTAACATCACCTTATTCCATGAGCTCGATGTGGCAAAAACCAACTTCATTGCAACCGTATCCCACGAATTAAAGACACCCATCTCCTCTATTAAAATGAGCACACAACTATTGGAAAAAGAACAGGTAGGTGATCTCAACCAGGAACAAAGAGAATTGTTACAGAGTATCCAGGATGATACAGAACGCCTGTTAAAAATAACAGGAGAGTTGTTGAATATGGCACAGGTGGAAACAGGGAATATCCAGCTAAAGCTACAGGAAACGTCTCCACAACAGGTGCTTGACTTTGCTATACAGGCGGTACAATTTCAGGCCCTTCAAAAAAATGTACGCCTTAACATAAACATACCACCACACCTGCCTTCTATACAGGCCGATGCAGAGAAAACATCATGGGTATTGATCAACTTACTAACCAATGCCATTAAGTTCTCCTTTGAAAACAATGTGATAGACCTCCATGTGCAACAGCGGGATGGCCAGGTAGCATTCACTGTAAAAGACTATGGTTATGGCATTGATGAGAAATACCTGCCCCGTGTATTTGAACGTTACTTTAAAGTGCCCGGCAACAATGAAAAGAAAGGCACAGGGCTGGGGTTAGCGATCAGTAAAGAGTTTATAGAAGCACAGGGAGGGAGTATATGGGTAAAGAGCAACATAGGGCAGGGCAGTGAATTTGGCTTCTCCCTGCATACCACTCATTAAAAAAGACGCAAGGGAAACACAAGCTTCCGATACGTCCTTGTTCCCGCAAAATGGATAGGTAAGCAAACCTGTTTATAAGCGGGGCTGCAATCTACCAAATTCCTTCTCTACTATGGTAAAGCGATAATCGAATATGGCTTGTAACTGCCGCCTTCAATTACCGTAAAATGATGTTGGTGATGCCAAAGGCTATACGGGCCATAGGGTTGCTCATCAACAAGATACTCCTTCTCCTTTACATGTGTGATCTCCGTCATCCAGTACAGGGGGATGCCTACTATAGGGCTCACCTGAAAGTAGGATATATTGTTTTGTTGTTTTTCTCTTTCCGCGCATTCTGCGTTTTCCGCGCGAGAAAAATTACTTTTGGCCTATGGCAAGTAAATACCTGCAACAGGAAAAATATCAGTCTGTTTATAACAACCTTAATGCACAACAAGGCGTAGCCGTTGATACCATTGAAGGCCCCGTAATGGTGATCGCTGGTCCCGGTACTGGTAAAACACAAATATTAAGCGCCAGGATCGGTAAAATACTACTCGAAACAGATGCATTACCACAGAATATTCTATGTCTTACTTATACGGATGCAGGTGTGGTAGCCATGCGTAAACGCCTGTTAAGTTTTATTGGCAGCGACGCGTATAAAGTAAACATACATACGTTCCATTCCTTTTGTAATATGGTGATACAGGAGAACATACGCCTGTTTAATAAAAAGGAGCTCGAAGCGTTAAGCGACCTGGAAAGGGTACAGTTCCTGAAGCAACTCATAGATGGTTTTGGAAAGGACAATCCACTGAAACGCTATAAGGGAGAGGTGTATTACGATACCAATAACCTGGCAGGTTTGTTCTCTGCTATTAAAAGAGAAAGCTGGCAGCCTGCCTGGCTGGTAGAACAGGTAGATTACTATACACAACACCTGGTTCCTGAAACGGAGGGCTTCTATAAAAAAAGAGAAAAAGCAAAAGGCGAAACCGTACTTACCCAAAAAGGCAAGGATGAAGTAGAGCGGATGGAAAAATTAAAAGCAGCCATTCAATCTTTCGATGCTTACCAGGAGATATTGCATCGCAATAACCGGTACGACTTTGATGATATGATCAACTGGGTAATACAAATGTTTGAACACAACAAAGAAGTATTGCTCAATTACCAGGAACAATTCCAGTATATACTGGTGGATGAATACCAGGATACCAGTGGCTCGCAGAATAAGATAGTAGAGCTGTTGATCAGTTACTGGCAGAATGAAAGCCCGAACATATTTGTAGTGGGAGATGATGACCAGAGTATCTATCGTTTCCAGGGGGCCAACCTTAAAAACATGATGAACCTGGCGCAGCAGTATGAGAAAGACCTGGTGACGGTGGTGCTGACACAAAACTATCGTAGCGTACAACCGATACTGGATAGCGCGAAGGCATTGATTGAAAACAATGAACAACGGCTGGTAAAGCAATATGTACACCTTACCAAAGACCTTGTTGCCTCTAATGCAACACTAAAGGCCCTGTCTATTGTACCCGAAATAAGGATCTACGAAAATGAGTTTGCAGAGAATGCCCATATAGCCAAAAGCATCAAACAACTAACAGATAAGGGCGTGCAACCCGGTAAGATCGCTGTTATTTATAGAGAACATAGGGCTGGCGATGAGCTGATGAAGTTCCTGCAGTTACAGCAAATACCCTTTTATGTTCGGCGTAGCATCAACCTGCTGGAAGATGTATTTACCAATAAGGTATTGAACCTGGTGCGGTATACAGCCGCAGAGCTGGATACGCCTTTTAGTGGTGATCCCTTATTGTTTGAAATACTGCACTATGATTTCTTCCAGGTACAACCGGCTAAGATAGCTGCCGTTTGCACTGAGATAGCAGAAAGCAGGAACCGAAAGAAAGAAGAGAACAGCCTGCGTAGCTACCTGTTGCAATTAACCAAAACGCAGGCAGGTACTTTATTCCAGCAGGATGAACAAGTAGCGGCCTTGATTAGGGTGAGCGCTTTATTGGAGAGCCTGCAAAAAGAGGTATACAATAAAACTGTACAACACTGGTTTGAACAATTGATCAACGAGGGTGGTATTCTTGCCTACATCATGCAACAGGAGGATAAAGCCTGGCTGATGAATAAGCTTACCTGCCTGTTCGATTATATTAAAGAAGCGGCACACCGTAATCCGTCCCTCACTTTACACCAGCTGGTACAGCAGATAGATATGATGGGAGAGAACAACTTAAGCCTCCCGTTAATACAAACAACCGGTACAGAAACAGGTGTAAACCTGTTAACAGCCCATGGCAGTAAAGGCCTGGAATATGAATACGTATTTATTGTAGGAGCGAGGAATGATATATGGGAAGAGAAGCGCAAAACAAACAGGGGCTTTCGCCTGCCACCCAATGTATTTGAGCAGGAAACAGAGGCAGAGGCAACAGAAGAGCTGCGACGTTTGTTCTTTGTGGCAGTGACCCGTGCGGAGAAATACCTGTATATCTCCTACCCGCAAATGAAGAACGATGGCAAGCTGTTAGAGCCTTCACAATTTGTAGAAGAACTCCGGCAACCATTGGGTATTGAGGCGGAAAAAGTAGTGTTGACAGAAGAGGATAAGCTATTATTCTCTGCCCTGCGTTTTGGTATTATTCAAAAGCCTGTGCTGGAAGAGGCGGAGAAAGACTATATCAACCGCTTGCTGGAAAAGTTTGTAATGAATGTAACTGCGTTAAACAATTACCTCGATTGTCCCATACGGTTTTATTATAGTAGCCTGGTGCGTGTTCCCTCTGCAAAAAGCGAAGCCGCCCAGTTTGGTACAGCGGTACATGAGGCATTGAGCGATTTCCTGAACCACATGATGGGCAATGGAAAGGTATACCCGGATAAAACATTCCTGGTAAACAGGTTTGTATACCATATCAACGATGGCCGCGAAGTATTTACGCAGGAGAGCCTGCAACGGTTTACAGAATACGGGCGGGAAATACTCAGCAAGTATTACGATCACTATTATAATCCTGCCCCTCAAAATGATTTCATCCTTACAGAATACCCGTTGACAAAGATCGTGGTGAATAATATCCCGGTAAAGGGCTTTACAGATAAGATCCAGTTCTGGGGGAATGATATCGTGATCACCGATTATAAAACAGGTAATTTCAATAAATCACGGTTACGGGGCGACTTCGACCTGCCCGGTGGTGAGAAAAAGCCCCAGGGCGGTAATTACTGGCGGCAGGCAGTATTCTATAAAATACTGGTAGATAACCTGCCCGGTAAAAACTGGAAAGTACAATACACCCAGTTCGACTTTGTGGAGCCCAATGCGAAGGATGAATTTGATATAGAAAAACTAGCCATCACGCCCCAGGAAGTAGAACAGGTGAAGGAACAGGTATCTTTTGTATGGGAGCAGGTACAGCAGCATAACTTCTATACAGGCTGTGGCAAACCCGAATGCGAATGGTGCAACTTTGCCAAAAACAATAAAATATACAGTACGCTCATAGAGGAGGAAGAGGAAACCATGCTCAACTGATTTTAAAGGATTATTATGAAACGGTTCTCTGCAAAGCAATTAAGTTTGCATTCTTACCACCTTGTATTGCAAATACTTTATTGAAGATTACATGAAAAAATCGGTTGGACAACTTCTTTCTATCGGCATTATTTGTTGCATGATACAGGTATGTATTTCGGGTTGTGCCAATATCATCCCTCCGGGTGGAGGCCCCAGGGATAGTATACCACCACACTTGCTTACCGCAGTGCCCAAAGATTCTGCGATCAATGTAAACTCAACCCGTATTACGCTCACTTTCGATGAGTTTGTGGAGGTAAAAGATGCGCAGCAAAACCTGGTAATATCTCCTTTTCCTAAAAACACACCTAACGTAGATTATAAGCTGCGCACTGTAACCATTAAACTCAGGGACAGCTTAGAACCGAATACCACCTATTCACTCAATTTTGGTAATGCCATACGGGATGTTAACGAAGGGAATGTATTTAAAAACTTTACCTATGTTTTCTCTACCGGTAGCAGGGTAGACAGCAATTCGTTTTCCGGCAAAGTAATACTGGCAGAAACAGGAAAAATAGATACTACCCTGATTGTGGTATTGCACAGGAACCTGGATGATAGCGCTATCGTAAAGACCCGGCCCCGGTATTATGCAAGGCTGGATGGTAAGGGTAAGTTTACTTTTAACTTTTTACCCAGGGGTGAATTTGGCATTTTCGTAGTGCCCAATGATTACTCCAAAAAATACGACGATAGTACCAAACTGTTTGCCTTTTTGGATAAGCCCATCAACGTAAGCGGTAAAGACACTTCCAGTTCTTCTCTGGTGCTATATGCCTATGAAGAATACAAGCGAAAAGAAAAGAAACCCTCTGGCAGTGGCAGTAACACACAGCCCAAAACAGGAAACAATAATAACAAACCGAAAGAAGATAAACGCCTGAAGTATTCTATTGCCCTCGATAATGGCCAGCAGGACCTGTTAAACGATTCTTTGCGCATTACCTTTACCAGGCCGCTGAAAACCCTTGATACCAGTAAGATATTGCTCTGTGATACCTTTAACAGGCGAACGCCTGCCTATCATATCATCCTGGACAGCACGGCTACTGTAGTTACCATTATCCATAAATGGAAACCGGAAACACCCATCCGCCTCATCATTGGAAAGAGCGCTGCGATGGACAGTGCCGGGGTGGAACTTCCCAAAGGAGATACCCTGCAGTTCATGAGTAAAAGAGAAGAAGATTATGGCAGTGTGAAAGTACGATTCCGAAACCTCGATATGAGTAAAAAGCCGGTTTTGGAGATCGTTGCCAACGACCAGATCGTAGAATCTGTTCCGCTTACCACCAATAGCTTTACGCGCAAACTATTTAAGCCCGGGGATTATGAGCTGCGCATATTATACGATGCCAATGGCAATGGTAAGTGGGATCCCGGAAGCTATAAAACGAAACTACAGCCGGAACATGTTCAGTTCATCAAACAAAAACTGAGCGTGAAAGCCAATTGGGATAATGAGCCGGAGATAGTGTTGTAATAATGTACTTTTGCCTGATGCAACTCCCTTCCTCACTTCTTGAAAATGCAGTAGCTGAGTTTTCCCGTCTGCCCGGTATTGGAAAAAAAACGGCTCTCCGCCTGGTATTACACCTGTTAAAGCAGGATGTGGATGAAGTGCAGCATTTTGGTGAAACAATCGCCCGCATGCGCAAGGATATCCGGTTTTTGCCAGCGCTGCCACAATGTGAGCGACGGAGATATTTGCAGTATTTGCTCCAACAGTATGCGCAGGCAAAACATGATCTGCGTGGTAGAGAATATCCGGGATGTAATCGCTATCGAAAGCACCCAGCAATACAATGGTACTTATCATGTGTTAGGGGGCATTATCTCCCCGCTGGATGGAGTAGGCCCGGGCCAGTTAACCATCGAAAGCCTGGTTCACCGGATTGAAAAAGAACAAACGGAAGAACTCTTATTTGCATTGAACCCTAATATACAGGGCGATACTACCATTTACTATATTCAGAAGAAGATCGGCCATCTTTCCTGCCGGGTAACCACCATTGCACGTGGTATTGCTTTTGGGGGAGAACTGGAATATGCTGACGAAATGACGCTTGCGAGGAGCATTGCCAACCGCCTCCCTGTGCAGCAGTATGTGAAATAATGGCTTTTTTGTAGCTTTTACCCCGATTTGCAGGGATAAGGCAACCTGTAATGGTCAATCCACGTATATCTGTTAACCGGAAACAGGAATACCATCTAAAAGCCAAATTGCAAAAACATTGAACCTTAGCACACAGGATATAAAGGATATGCTGGAAGGCTGCCGCAATAACCAGCGGAGTAGCCAGAAGCTGCTGTATGAGTGGCTGAAGGATTATGGCGTTAATATTTGCTATCGTTACACCTCTAATTACCATGAAATTGAAGAATTGATCAGCGAGGGATTTATAAAAGTATTTAAGAATATCCAGCTGTATGATGAGAATTTGTATGGTATCAACGAAGCCACTTTTAAAGGCTGGTTTAAGAGAATATTGATCAATACCTGTATAGACGCATTCCGAAAAAAGCATTCGGCTACCTCCATGCCTTTTGTGGACCCGGAAACGGTACAGCACGAGGACAAGGGCGCCACGGCCCTGGATAACCTTAGTTACAAAGAAATAATAGAGGCAATCAGGGAATTATCCCCTGTATATAGAACGGTTTTCAATTTATTTGCAGTGGAAGGAATGAGTCATGAAGAAATAGCGGGACACCTGGGAATTAGTGTGGGCACGTCCAAATCCAATCTTTTTAAAGCAAAAGAGAACCTGAAGAAAATTTTACAGAAAAAAATGAACTATAGCTTATATGCCTGAGCAAAATAATAGTGATATGGAACAATGGGGCAAATTAGCTGCGGAGAACTACTCACCGGATGTCCAGGCACCCTCATGGGAAAAAATGGAGAAGGTGTTGCAGAGAGAAATGCCTGAAGAGAAGGATAAGAGGAGAAGATTATTGCTCTGGTTCTTTTTACTGGCGGGTCTTGCAATAGGAGGCTACTTTTTGATCACAGGTACCGGGAATGATACAACTACCCCGGCTAATAGAAATACTGCGATCACAAAAACAGCCGGCCAGCATTCAGCAAGCAACAGTGCACAAGGTGTTACTGCCGTGCCGCTGAACAACAAAAAGGCAGCGCTGCAAAATGCAGGTAGTATCAGTGATGCTTCACTGGCTACTACCAACAAAGCATCCATTAACGCCACAACCAATCAACTATCAACCGTAAAACAACCTGTTGCAGCTACTAAGTTATCCTCAAATAAAACGGCTGTAGGTAATACCTCTTCTTATTTAGATGACCATAGCAGTATCGTAAACAATAAAAAGAAGATTGGTAACAGGAAGAATGGTGCAAAGAATAGTAATGATGCAGCTGCATTGGCAGGTACCACCACTTCAGGAAATGACCATAGTGATGCGCGTATAGCAACTGCTGAAGATAAAACATCAGGCAAATCAGGTAAAGAAGTTGCCAAAGCCGGTGATATAAATGAGATAAAAAATAACACTGACGCAATAAGCAAAACTGACGTAGCCGCTGCTGCCACAACAAAGCCAACCGATACAGCAACCAATAAAAATAAAACAATAGTACCTCAACCACCGGTAGACAGTATCGCAAAGAAAGAGGATAAGAAGAAGGAGAAAGTAACAATACCCGGTCCATTAGAGTTTACGGCTTTGTATGGATCAGATGTTAGTACCGTGAAGTTTACCAATGGCGATAAACCTGGTAATAGCTTTGGGTTATTGGTGGGTTATCATCTTTCCAATAACTGGAGCGTACGCACAGGGGCTATATGGACAAGAAAGATCTATACCGTAAACGGGTCGGACTTTAAAGTGAAGAGTACTGGTGGTCCTTATCCTAATACACTAACCTCAGTAAGTGGTTTCTGTGATATGTGGGATATTCCACTGGATGTAAAATATGATTTCCATCCTGAGAACAAATGGCACTTTTTTGCAGAAGGTGGGTTATCTACTTACCTGATGAGTAAAGAGAGTTATGATTATGATTGGATATCTTCTATTGGCACACCTTCGTATTCACATTCAACGCTTAATACCCAAAGAAATTATCTTTTTAGTGTAGTAAACCTGTCTGTGGGGCTTAGTACCATGTTGAGTAAAAGAGTTTCACTCCAGTTGCAGCCGTATGCCAAGATTCCCCTGGCAGGTGTAGGCGTAGGAGAGATACACCTGATGAGTTTTGGTATGTATGCTACTGTATCCCTGAGGCCTTTTACTAAGAAACCTAAAAAGTAATTCCCTAAAAAACAATCGTACAACTTAGATGGTCGCAAAGTGACAACCTGTTCTATACAGGTGATGTCTTGCTATTGCCCATACCCTTTATACAACGCAATTAATAAATGATAACATACACTATGAAAAAAGTTGTTCTTTTTACGATGGTTATAATAACCGCTACCAGCTGGTGGGGTTGTGAATACAAAAAAGAAGTAACTGCCTTTCCACAGGCTGTATGCGATACCAGCAACGTACGATATAGCGTAGAGATAACAAGCATACTGGCTGCCAACTGTTATACCTGCCATGCAAGTGCTGTTGCCAATGCGAATGGTGGTGGTAATATGCTGGAAGGGTATAACAACCTCAAGCCTTATGCAGACTCAAAAGAGTTCCTGTATGTAGTACAGCATGCACCCGGTTATGATCAAATGCCCAAAAAACGGCCCCATGCTATCTGATTGTGATATTGCCAAGATCAGGATATGGGTAAATGCCGGCGCACCAAACAATTAATCCGTTAATCTTAATAAAAACTATATCATGAAAAGAATATGGTTAGCCTGCCTGCTGCTGGTAGCTATTACTGCCGGTAATGCACAAACAAAAGTATACCAGACGAAATCCGGTAAAGTAAGGTTCTACTCCAGTACGGCTGTAGAAAACATAGAAGCCAATAATACCCAGGTAGATGCCAAGCTGGCCACCAATGGCCAGATGGTTTTTATGGTAGCCATACGTGGCTTTGTATTCAAGAATGCCCTGATGCAGGAACATTTCAATGAAAACTACATGGAAAGTGACAAGTTTCCCAAAGCAAGCTTTATGGGTACTGTTACCAATATAAAAGAGGTTGACTTTACCAAAGATGGTAGCTATAAAGTAACGGTAAGTGGTGATATGGAAATACATGGTACCAAACAAAAGGTATCGGCGCCGGGCACCATAGAAATAAAAGGAGGCGTTGTAACCGCTACCAGTGTGTTCAAATTAACCATCACCGATTACGGCATTAAAGGAAACTATATAGGCGATAAAATAGCCAGAGAAGTAGAGATAACACTCAATTGTAAATACGATTAAACCCCACTGCTATGAGATTATTTTTAACAAGCATAACGATGTTTTGCCTGGCCATGCTGGTAACCACCGGCAGCTTTGCACAGGATGTAGACCTTTTTAAAACAGCCAAACAAGAGGCTGCCAAAGAAGATTCCGGTAAAACCACTACCACTATAGCTACCTTTAAAAGTACCCGCCTGATCAATGGTCATTCTGTAGAAACATTAGGTAAGGGCATGATGGATTTTAGGGTACATCACCGGTTTGGATACCTTAACGAAGGGCTATACGATTTCTATGGCCTGGATGAAGCCACTACTTTAATAGGATTCGATTTTGGCCTGACCAACCGCTTAATGGTGGGTATCAGCCGGAGCACTTATGAAAAGCAGATGGAAGAGTATGCAAAATACAGGCTGTTAAGGCAGAGTTCAGGTAAAGTAAACATGCCGGTGTCTGTTACACTGTTGGGCGCCGTGATTACAAAGACCCTGAAAAGCAATGACCCTACCCGGCAGCCTACTGCATTAGACAATACCTCTTATGTATTACAGGCTTTGATAGCAAGGAAGTTTGACGACAAAACATCCGTTCAGTTAATGCCCTCCTTTGTACACTATAACATGGCGGTCAATGCCAGTGACCCTAACGACAGGTACTCACTAGGTATCGGGGCCAGGCGAAAAATAAGCAGGAGAGTAAGCATTAATGCAGAATACTATTACCAGTTTAATAAGCTGGATGGCTATCACAATTCACTGGCAGTAGGGGTAGACATAGAAACAGGTGGTCACGTATTCCAGTTGCATTTCACCAATTCTACCGGGATGACGGAAACTACTTTTATCCATGAAACGGATGGAAGAATAGGTCACGGGGATATACATTTCGGGTTCAACCTCTCCCGAACCTTTTCACTGAAGAAAAAGGCAAAACTCATGAATTAAACATAGCCCTCTTATATTTACTACTAAAGGAATTTATAGCCATTACCTATTTCATTGTTACAACTTTGAAATATAATGGCTACTTTTGTTCACGAATTATCAAATTCATTATGAAAAAGAAGATCATTCTTTCTATCCTGGCCGTTATTGTATTGGGTGTAGCAGGCGTATGGTATTTTGTATTCTATTTGCCTACCACTGATGCGTATAAGAGAAATGTAGCTAAGGAAAAGGGTATTACTGTGACTGCCGCCGCTATTTCGCAGGCATATACCAGTAATGAAGATTCAGCCAATAAGGTATACCTGAATAAAGCGGTGCAGGTAACCGGTGTGAAACTTCGGAAGTAAAGAAAACAGAAGATGGGAAGCTAACGGTTACGTTAAAAGGTTCGGATGCTTTCTCCGGTGTATATTGTACATTGAAAGATTCTGCGGCTTCTGTACAAAACGGCGCTACTGTAACGATTAAAGGCATTTGTACAGGTCACTTAAGTGATGTAGTGATCATTGACGCTATTATTGTTAAATAAAAGAAGATAAGTCATTTATGAAGAAAGCATTCCTTGTAGCTGTGGCTTTTGTTGCCTTTACAGCTGTTCATGCACAAAAGATCTATGCTACCAAATCGGCACAGGTAAAATTCTTCTCCAGCACCAAGGCGGAGGATATAGAAGCCACCAATAGCCAGGCAGAAAGTAAGTTGAGTGATAAAGGGCAGTTGATGTTTAGCCTGTTAATCAAAGGGTTCCGTTTTGAGAATGAGCTGATGCAGGAACATTTTAATGAAAAGGATTACATGAACAGCGACCAGTATCCAAAGTCGGAGTTTAAGGGTGCGATCACTAATATTGCCACTGTAAATTTTGCAAAGAATGGTAGTTACCCGGTAGTGGCAGAAGGTAATTTAACGATACGTGGGGTGACTCAGAAAGTAACTGCCAAAGGCACGCTAACAGTAGCAAATGGTAAAGTGAGTACAAAGAGCGTTTTCAAGATCAAGGCAAAAGATTTTGGGTTTACAGGAAAGCTGATCACGGGTACGATCTCCGAAGAACTGGAAATAACCGTGACTGCCAAATACGACTAAAACAAACCATCTTTGGTAAATATCTCTCCGCCTGTTACCTTTGCAAGTAGCAGGCGGATTTGTTTATTGTTCAACCTGCTATCCCGGTTATTATAAGCGGGCCTACAATTGAACTAATAAACGTTACGAGGTGTTCTATCAACATACTTTCTCCAACGTTTCCAGTTTAATTATTAATGGCGGTTTCCGGGTTCATTGTCCCTTCGGGCAAAGGTTCTTGCATATGCTTATATAAGCATGTAGTAAGCAACCGGCACAATAATCAGTTAATATCAACGCAGTACGTTTTAAACAGGTGAAAATGGATATCAGGAAAGAGCTTGCAAAAAGAATATTCGTTATAGATGGTGCCATGGGTACCATGATACAACGGCATAAGCTGGAGGAAGAAGATTATCGCGGGGAGCGATTTAAAGACTGGCATTGTGATGTAAAAGGCAACAATGATTTACTAAGCATCACCCAGCCCCATATTATAGAAGGGATACATAAGCAATACCTGGATGCAGGGGCAGATATTATTGAAACAAACACGTTTAGCAGTACTACCATTGCACAGGCAGACTATGATATGCAGTCATTGGCATACGAGCTGAATGTTGCATCTGCCCAATGTGCCAGGAGAGCTGCAGATGAATACACGGCTAAAGATCCTTCCAAACCCCGCTTTGTAGCAGGGGCTATTGGACCATTGAATAAAACATTGAGCTTGTCGCCAGATGTAAATAACCCTGGTTTCCGTGCCGTAACATTTGATGAAGTGGTAACGGCTTATTACGAACAGATGAAAGGGTTGATAGATGGTGGTGCAGACGTTCTTTTAATAGAAACCATCTTCGATACGTTGAATGCAAAAGCGGCTATCTATGCTGCAAAGAAATATTTCAGGGATCATAAACTACTGGAACTGCCTATCATGATCAGCGGTACTATTACCGATGCATCGGGCAGAACCTTGAGCGGCCAAACCCTGGAAGCTTTCTATACTTCTGTAATGCATGCCAACCCATTAAGCATAGGCTTAAACTGTGCCCTGGGCGCTTCGGAAATGCGTGCGCATATTGAAGAGCTCTCTCAAATTGCTGCCTGTTATACGTCGGCTTACCCGAATGCAGGCTTACCCAATGCTATGGGTGAATATGATGAGCAACCCCATGAAACAGCTCATTTTTTAGAAGAATGGGCAGAACAGGGTTTTGTAAACATCGTAGGTGGTTGCTGCGGAACCACACCCGATCATATCAGGCATATTGCAGAGCAGGTAAAGCATATAGCCCCCAGGGTATTACCAATAGTAGAAACCGAACTAGCTTAACTACCAGGAAAAAGAATGAGTACAACGACCAGTATAAAACCATATTTACGTTTATCGGGCCTTGAGCCATTGGTCATTCGTCCCGAGACCAACTTTGTAAATGTGGGAGAGAGAACGAATGTAACGGGGTCGAAGAAATTCGCCCGCCTGATCAGGGAAAACCAGTACGAAGAAGCGCTTTCTGTTGCACGCCAGCAGGTAGAGAGTGGCGCCCAGGTATTGGATGTAAATATGGATGATGCCTTGCTGGAAGGCGTTCATGCAATGACCACTTTCCTGAACCTGTTACAGAGTGAGCCCGATATTGCCAGGATACCGATTATGATCGATAGCTCTAAGTTTGAGATCATACAGGCCGGGTTAAAATGTGTACAGGGTAAGTGTATTGTTAACTCTATCTCCATGAAAGAAGGAGAGGAGAAATTTATTGAGCAAGCCTTTATTTGTAAAGCATTTGGTACAGCCGTGATCGTTATGGCGTTTGATGAAGTAGGGCAGGCTGATACCAAAGCACGTAAGATAGAGATCTGCCACAGGGCATATAAGATACTAACCGAACAGGTGGGTTATGATCCGCAGGATATTATTTTCGACCCCAACATCTTTGCAGTGGCAACGGGTATCGAGGAGCATAACAACTATGCAGTAGACTTTATTGAAGCTACCAGGGAAATCAAAAGATTAATGCCCCTTACCAAAGTGAGCGGGGGTGTATCCAATGTATCTTTCTCTTTCCGTGGTAATGACCATGTTCGTGAAGCCATCCACTCCGTATTCCTTTACTATGCTATTAAAGCAGGGATGGATATGGGTATTGTAAATGCGGGACAATTGGTGGTATATGATGAGATAGAACCTACGCTCCGGCAGTTATGTGAGGATGTATTGCTTAACCGGAATAACGATAATAATGAAGCTACTGAAAAGCTGATAGCACATGCAGAAACCGTAAAGGCAAAAGGTAAGGTAGAGGTGAAGGATGAAGCATGGCGTAATAACACCGTGGAAGAACGACTGAAGCATTCACTGGTAAACGGTATTACGGATTATATAGAGATAGATACAGAAGAGGCGAGACAGAAATACCCAAGACCACTGGATGTAATTGAAGGTCCTTTGATGGATGGGATGAATGTAGTGGGCGACCTGTTTGGCGCTGGTAAAATGTTCCTGCCACAGGTAGTAAAAAGTGCCCGTGTAATGAAGAAGAGCGTAGCGGTACTTACGCCCTATATTGAACAGGAAAAAGAAGAAAGAAGATTGGCTCACCTGGCTGCCGGAACAGTGAATGAAGAAGGCGCCGGCGCTGCCAAGATATTACTGGCTACTGTAAAAGGCGATGTGCATGATATAGGTAAGAATATTGTGGGGGTGGTATTGGGCTGTAATGGGTATGATATTGTTGACCTGGGGGTAATGGTTCCTGCGGATAAGATACTGGAACATGCACAAAAGGAAAAAGCGGATATCATTGGGTTGAGCGGATTGATCACACCTTCGCTGGATGAGATGGTGCATATTGCCAAAGAAATGAAGCGTAGGAATATGACACAACCCCTGCTGATAGGCGGCGCTACCACCTCGCGTACACATACTGCAGTGAAGATCGCTCCGGAATATGGAAATGGGGTAGTACATGTATTAGATGCATCGAGGAGTGTAACCGTTGCCGGTTCCTTATTGAGCAAAGATCAGAAAACAGATTTCCTGGAAGGTGTCAAGAAGGAATACATTAAACTGAAGGAGAGCTTTGATAATAAGAAATCTTTCAAGAACTACATTCCCTATGCAGAAGCACTGAAGAATAAAGTAAAAATAGATTGGGGTAACTATACACCTGTAGTACCCGGTTTTACAGGCACAAAAGTGTTTGATAATTATGACCTGGGCGAATTGAGAGATTTTATTGACTGGAAGCCCTTCTTTATAGCATGGGAAATGCACGGTAATTTCCCGGATATCTTAAGCGATAAAGTAGTAGGTAAGGAGGCCACCAAGCTATATAATGATGCTAACCTATTGTTGGATAAGGTGATTGCAGAGAAATGGCTGACAGCAAAAGGAACCGTTGGTTTTTGGCCGGCTACCGCGGATGGGGACGAGATAGAAGTGAAGAATGGAAAAGAAAACATACAGCTGCAGTTCCTGAGGCAGCAGGTTAAAAAAGCAGAGAACCAACCCAATATATCCCTCGCTGATTTTATTGCACCAAAAGAAGCCAACAAGCAGGATTTTATTGGTGCTTTTGCAGTAACCATTCATGGCATCGAAGAGCATATCAAAGCTTTTGAAGCCCAGTATGATGATTATAATAAGATCATGCTACAGGCATTGGCAGATAGGTTTGCAGAAGCTTTTGCAGAAGCCTTACACCTGAGAACAAGAAAGGAATTTTGGGGGTATGCTACAGAAGAGCACCTGACGAATGATGAATTGATCCATGAAAAATACCTCGGTATCAGGCCGGCTCCCGGTTATCCTGCCTGCCCGGATCATACAGAGAAATACAAGTTATTCAACCTGCTGGATGTAACAGCAGCTACCGGTATTGTATTGACTGAAAACCTGGCCATGTTCCCGGCTTCCTCTGTGTGTGGCTGGTATTTTGCACATCCGCAAAGCCAATACTATGGCGTTGGTAAGATACAGCAAGACCAGTTTGATGATTATGTACGTCGTAAAAAGATGGCTACAGAAGAGCTGGAAAGATGGTTAAGCCCTAACCTGGAATAAGAGAAAGAACGCCTCCTGGAAAAGAGGCGTATAGTGCAACATGAGAAATATAAGAAAGTATTAGAATCTATCTATTACCAGCTACTAAAACGAATACCTACTGCATAAGGATATTGCTCCATTCCTGTAAAGTCTTTGTGCAGCTTATTAATGCTATAGCTTCCATATAACCTGATGGGGCCTAATCCAATCTCTCCTACCAGCGCCAACCTCCAGGGATTTAAGTTAAAATCATTGTGTATCTTTTGCTTACCTCTTTCGTTACTGATCTGTTTTATATGGCTACCTACCAGGTAACCGGCGCTCACACCTGCACTGAAGTTAAAGCCATGACGCTTACCAGGTGTAGGATTCAGATTGATCATAAAAGGAACGGACAGGTAACCAGCATATAATTTATTCTTTGAGAAACTAATGGAGTCGTTAAAAATATAAGGCTGCGGGTCTTTCCGGTAGCTGATATTCCTGTCGAAACGGAAATTGTACATCTCTAAGCCAAAGCCATACTTAAGGTTTAGCACGTGTTTCGACAGGTTTAGCTTTTGCATAAAGAACCAGATGTTTACATTGGATGACTTTCCGGAGTTGAGGCTTGTGCTGTTCTGGTCTACTTTAGCGCTACCATTAATTTGCTGAAGGTAGCCAGTGCTTTGGGCTGTAGTATAATTGGTTTGATCGCGGTAGTTCGCAAAGCCAAGATCAAAAATGAACCAGTTGGTACTGAGGTTAGTTTCCTTTCGTTTCCTGTTGGGATCACTGGAAATGCTCACCCTTACATTGGATTCATGTCCATTATCCTTATTCTTTTTAACGATAATAAAGTTGCCTACTTTAATGGTGTCGGGTGCATTTTTAGTGCTGTCTTTTTGGGCAAACCCTGTCACTGTAGCCAATAAGGCCACTGCTACACATGCTAAGTGTCTCATATCAAATGGTGTTTAAAGTTGGGGAAGTTAAAGTTTGTTGCGTATTTATCTGTTTGAAACCATTATGGTTTTATCGTCATCAGTAGTTTTAGATTTATTGCCGAACAACCGGCCTACTTTACGGGCTAAGCCACGTAGTTTGTCTTTATTTAATTCTATACTGCCAACATACAGGCTTTTGTCCTCATCATCTGTATTCAGCTCTTTGTATACTGCAGCCTGTGGCTTTGCAATACTATTGTTGTTGTTACTATTACTCACTGCGGCGCTGATGATATTGTTGTTCCTGGGTTTGGGATTAGCCATATCATTGCTATGTAATGGCACATCCGTGGGATCATCAACAACCGAAGCCATTGTTGTATTATTCTTCCTGGGCTCAGGTGCCGGCAGATCGTTGCCATTATGTGCCTTTGTTGCAGGCGTTATATCAGCCATATCATTATTATCTTTTGCAGCAGCCTGCTGTGTGGTAATAGTATTGCTACCTGTGATATGCCCATCCCGCTTGCCTGTAACGATCGGTGAATTATCCTTCTCTTTATTGGCTGGCTCTGTAGAAGCTACTGCATTTCTTTCGGAAGAATGGCTTTGTACAGCAGGATTGCTTTGATCAGCAGGTACAACTCCCGCAGTGCTTTTGCGTTGGGCTGGAGAGTTACCCTTGTTTGCAAAACCATCGTTGCCTGTGTTCTTTGCCTGGGGAAGAAGGGTCCATAATGCAATACCCAACCCTATTACGACTGCTGCTACTGCTATTTTCCACCAGCGCAGGTAGATAACAGGTTTTTCCTCTTCCTCTTTGCGGTATAGCTCTGTTTTATCAGGGTGCGGAATTATTTCCTGCTCTAACCTGGTTTGTTGTAAGAGTGTAAAAGCCTCCTGGAATTGCGGGTGTTGTAATACGAATGTTTCCACTGCTGCCTTATCCTTGTTGCCCAGTTCGTCATCTACATACAACAGGAATTTCTCTTCGTAATTAGCGCTGTTAATCACTTCTTCACCTACATTCTTAAACAAAGAACTTTTGTCAGTAAACGTCAAAGCATCCTCAGGCAATAGCTTTGTTTGTTGTAACATCTCCAATTCTTCTTTTAAGTCTGGGTGTTGATCTACAAACGCATCTACGGCTTGTTGTTCTGTTGCAGATAGCTCCTCGTCTATATACAACAGGAAAAACTCTTCGTAATTATGCCTGTTTATTATCATTATAATGTTAAGCGCGTGATGAGTAATTGCTACCCATCGTTTAATTTGTTATTATTCTCATGTGTTACAGAAACCCTTACAGCACATTCTCTGGACTTACCAGGTAATTTCTCAAGGTTAACCTGGCCCTGTGTAAATATACTTTAACCTGGCTTTCATTCAATCCCATTATTTTACCTATCTCCTCATAATTATATCCTTCATAATCTTTTAGCATTACCAGGCTTTTTTGGGGTGTCACTCAGCTTATCCAATGCTTCCATTAGAGCCTTTTTGGTATTACTATTCACCTGGTGGCCAATCTTTGCATCCTCGCTGAACTCTTCTTTATAGCTTACCCGTTTATTTTTACGAATATGATCTATCATCTGGTTATAGGCTACTGTGAACAGGAAGCTTTTGCTTTTTTCTGTTTCCACTGTCTCCCTGTTACGCCATAACTTTTCAAACGCAGTTTGTACAATATCCCTTGCATCTTCTTCGTGCCGTAAATTCTTCACGATAAAGCGGTATACATTGTCTGCATACTGGTTTACACATGTATTGTACTCTCTTTCGGTCATAAACAGCAGAAATAAGGAGAAATGTTTGCCTTTTGATTAGTAGTACGCCAACGAAGGCAAAAAGTTACAATACAAAGAAAAAAATATTTTCCTACTATTTGTATATTTTGGGGTAGTTAACCAAAACAACCATTAAATATGAAAAAAACTGCACTTTGTTCCTTTCTCTGTGTTATTGCGATGGCCTGTTTGCTTGCCTGCGGTAGCCAGGGTACGGGCGTTTCGGCCTCTATTACTACTGACAGCCTTGTTAAAAAAGGAAAATACCTGGTAAACACTATGGGTTGTAATGATTGTCATTCTCCCAAAGTAATGACTGCCATGGGGCCTGTACCTGATACCAGCAGGTTATTGTCAGGGCATCCTTCCAATATACCTTTGGCAAAGATTGATACGGCTGTTGTAAAGCAATGGGTGTTATTGAATCCCATGCTCACAAATGCAGCAGGCCCGTGGGGTGTTTCTTTTGCTGCCAATCTTACGCCTGATGAAAGTGGTATTGGTAACTGGACGGAAGAACAATTTAGCAGGGCTATGAAAGGCGGGAAATCTAAAGGAATGCAAAATGGCCGCGACCTGTTGCCACCCATGCCTCGCTTTATGCAGGTAAAGGATGAAGATGTAAAAGCCATCTTCACGTACCTTAAATCAATCAAACCGATATACAATGTAGTGCCGGCAGCGATACCGCCCGGTGAGCTGGGGAAAAAATAATCAATAAAGAGAACGGCCCGCTTAAGCGGGCCGTTCTCTTTATCCTGAATTGATTAATAATTGATCACTTGCTCTTCTATCGTTTCCGGTACGTCTCTCCAGCTATATTGCTGTGTACGTAATTGTGGTTCAAAACCTGCTTCCCGGATAGCATCTTGCATGGTTTTATAGGTAAACCGGTGAGGCGCGCCTGCGGCGCTTACCACGTTTTCTTCAATCATGATACTTCCAAAATCATTGGCGCCACCATGTAAACAAACCTGTGCTGTTTGTTTACCAACAGTTAACCAGCTTGCCTGTATGTTTTTTACATTTGGCAGCATAATGCGGCTGATAGCAATCACACGGATATATTCATCAGGAGTAGTTAAATTCTGTACCCCGCGGATTTTGGTTAATAAAGTATCTACATCCTGGAAGGTCCAGGGAATAAAAGCGAGAAATCCTTTTGCATCTGCTGGTTTAATAGCCTGTATATCGCGTATCCTTGTTAAATGGATAAAGCGTTCTTCCAGTGTTTCCACGTGGCCAAACATCATGGTAGCGCTGGTTGTGATATTTAGCTTATGCGCTTCGTGCATAATAGCCAGCCACTCATCTGCGCCACATTTACCCTTACTGATCAGCCTTCTTACCCTGTCCACCAATATCTCAGCGCCTGCACCGGGTAAGCTATCCAGTCCTGCTTCCTGGAGTGCCTTTAACACTTCATGATGACTCATCTTTTCCAGCTTACAGATATGGGCAACTTCCGGTGGCCCGAGTGTATGTAATTTAATAGTTGGAAACTCATTCTTTAACTGGCGGAAAAGGGATGTATAGAACTCCAGCCCCAGTGCCGGGTGATGGCCTCCCTGTAGTAGCAATTGGTCGCCCCCGTACTTCAATGTTTCCCTTATTTTCCGGCGGTATGTATCGATATCTGTAATATAAGCATCTGCATGGCCGGGTATACGGTAGAAATTGCAAAACTTGCAATTGGCGATACAAACATTGGTGGTATTTACATTACGGTCAATTTGCCAGGTAACTTTTCCGTGCGGTACCTGTATTTTACGTAATTCATCTGCTACATACATTAATTCCGTTAAAGGCGCGTGTTCAAAGAGAAACATGCCTTCTTCTATACTTAAAAACTCAAAGTTTAATGCTTTCTGGTACAAGTCTCCTAACTGCATGTGCGTCCGTTTAAAATTTGGTAACAAAGGTAAAGATTGCTGTGTTGCTGCAACACATTCTGTTGGTTTGGCTTGAAATTAGTGTACTATTAAAAAGAAATATATAGCAGGATTGTAATTTTACACGCGTAAACAGGTAAATGTCATGAGAAAGATGGTTGTATCTCTTTGTTTTGTTTTCTCTATTGGCTGGCTGCATGCGCAGACTGCCATGACTGAAACAGAAAAGAAAACAGATGTTGCTGCACAGCAGGTAATCAAATACCTCAATAATAAACGGGTAGACAGTGCCTATGCCCAAATGGGGGAGGCATTTAAAAAAGAGCTGCCGCTGGAGAAATGGCGAAACATCTATGCTACACAGTTAAGTGGTTTATTACCGTTTAAAACAGTGGAATTTAAAGGGAGCAGGAGTGGTATTAATAAATACAGAATAGAAAGCGTAACACCCCTGCAGGTATTTGTAAGCCTTGATAATTATGGAAAAATACATACGTTCCTGGTACAGCGTTACCAGGAGGATGAGCGTAAGAAGGAAATGGCTGCTACTGATAACCCCAGCAAAACAGTACTGGATAAGGCGGTAGATGCGATCGTTTCTGATTATATACAGATGATAAAAAATGTAGGGGTTAGCGTAGCCATCTATTACAAAGGGAAAGATCATTTTTATGATTATGGAGAAACCAAAAAGACAACAAAGTACTTCCCGGCAAGCATACCCTGTATGAAATAGGCTCTCTTACCAAAACCTTTACTGCCAGCCTGCTGGCGAAAGCTGTTTTAGCAAAAAAGGTAAAGTTGAAAGATCCTATCACCCTATACCTGCCGGACTCTTTAAAGAATAACAAATACCTGCAACAAATAACACTGGAAGAATTGGCCAATCATACCCTCCGGCCTTCCTAACCTGCCGGATAATTTTAATGCCACCATTACCAACCAGGCACAACCCTACGAGCATTACGATGAAAAGGCCCTGTTCGCCTTTTTAGAAGGATTCAAGGCTACCCGCAAACCCGGGCAAAGTATGAGTATAGCAATTTTGCAGCAGGCGTATTGGGTGTAATATTAGAAAGGGTATACAAGCAACCCTATGAACAACTCGTGATCAACTATATTAATAAGCCGCTTAGGCTAACACATACCCGTATCACTTTACCGGATAGTCTTTCCGCACTGATGGCGCAGGGGTACAATGAAAAAGGAGAAGCGGTTCCGGCATGGACTTTTAGCAGCCTACAGGCTTGCGGAGCATTAAAGTCTGACGCGGCAGATATATTGCAATATGGTAAAAAGCAGTTACCTGCTTTTGTAACACCATTATCCCCTGCTTTTGCGCTGGCACATATCCCCACGTTTAGTGATAGCTTGCAAAAAGTAGGATTGGGGTGGCATTATATAATGAATAGTACAGATAAGATAATACAGCATAACGGAGGTACGTATGGCTTTCGCACAGACCTCTGTATAAACAAAACAAAAGGAATAGTGGTAGTAGTACTAACCAATAATGCCAATAATGGAGATGCCTTAGGTCCAAAATTGATGGAATTACTAAGTGGGTTAAATTAGTTTCCCGCAGATGCACTCAATTCCGCGTATCCTGTGCATTCTGCGAGAGATTCTTAACGGTATTAATTCTTCTTTAACTTGCCATTCATCCTAAAACCGAGCCTCACGAAACGCTGAATACAGCTATCTTTACCGCTATCGTTTTAATTGTCTTTTAATATTGAATGAGATTGTCAAAAATGCTAAAACCAACCCTGTCACTTCTTTGCGTATTATCCATCATGGCAACTGCCTGTAAAGAGAAAAAGGATGCCGCAAAACAAAAAAATACTGCCGGCCCTGTTGTAGTAGACGTACTGGTTACAACGCCCCAAAGCATCGATAATAAAATTGAAGCGAGTGGCACAGTGGTAGCCTACGAATCGGTTGATATGCACCCGGAAGTAAGTGGCCGTATTACCTGGCTGGAAGTTCCTGAAGGCAAGTATGTAACTGCCGGAACGATCATAGCCCGTATTAACGATGCCGACCTGCAGGCCCAGCTGGCAAAGAGTAAAGTACAGCTGGAGCTGGCTGAAGTAACAGAAGGAAGAGATAAAAAACTGCTTGATATAAATGGCATTAACCAAAGCGATTATGATATTGCTCATAACCAGGTAGCCAGTATCAAAACGGACATCGCCTATACACAGGCATTAATCGATAAAACAGTGATCAGGGCGCCCTTTAACGGTGTAGTAGGTTTGCGCCAGGTAAGCATTGGAGCATATGTTACTCCTGCCAATGTAATAGCTACTATGCAACAGGTAGATAAAATAAAGATCGACTTTACACTTCCCGAACAATATAGCAGCATTATAAAAAAAGGCAATGCTGTTGAGGTAGAGATGGATGCAACCACGCACCAGAAGAGAAAAGCCATTATTATAGCTACAGAACCCCAGGTAACCACTACTACCCGAAACCTGAAAGTAAGGGCCCTGCTGGATGGCGGCTCCGCCAACCCAGGCGCCTTTGTTAAAGTAAGCGTTAATGCAGGGGAAGACAAAGCAGCTTTAATGGTACCTACCAATTCGCTCATTCCCGACGATAAGAATAACCAGGTAGTCGTGGTAAAAGGTGGTAAATCGGTATTTGTCAATGTTACTACCGGTGTACGCCTTGCAAATAATGTTGAAATTACAAAAGGAGTAAATGCCGGAGATACGGTAGTAGTTACCGGTGTATTGTTTGTAAAACCACAGGCGCCGGTTACAATACGCAGTGTAAAAACATTGAAACAATTTGCCGATATCAATAACAACGTACAGCCGCAGTAAGTAAACCTTATTTATAGTAGCCATCTTCAAAAGGGCTATCACATTTTTAGAATAGTGTAGGTAATTATGAATATTTCCGAGTTATCATTAAAGCGTCCCGTTCTGGCAACGGTAATGAATTTAATGATCATTTTATTTGGTGTAGTAGGCTATACGTTCCTGGCGGTAAGAGATTACCCGGCTATCGATCCGCCTATTATTACCGTAACCACTTCTTATACGGGTGCGAATCCGGATATTATTGAAAGCCAGATAACAGAGCCGCTGGAAAAAACAGATCAATGGAATTCCCGGTATACGTACCATCAGTTCTACCAGCTCTCTCGGTAGTAGCGCTATTACGGTAGAGTTTAACCTGGGTGCGGACCTGGAAGCAGCAGCGAGTGATGTTCGTGATAAAGTAGGCCAGGCTACCAAAAGCCTGCCATTGGATATTGACGCCCCACCTGTTGTAAGCAAAGCGGATGCGAATAGTGATTTTATATTGCTGCTGGCAGTACAAAGCCACACCAAAAGCCTGATGCAGTTAAGCGACTATGCTGACAACGTATTACAACAGCAACTGCAAACCATAGATGGCGTTAGCTCAGTAAATGTATTTGGCGATAAAGGATATGCCATGCGTATCTGGTTGAACCCGGATAAAATGAATGCTTATAGCATAGCCTATAATGATATTACCAATGCAATGAATACGGAGAACGTGGAGTTGCCGCCCGGTAAGATCTACGGTAATAACACGGAGCTGACCATTAAAGCAATGGGACGATTGACAAGCGAGGATGATTTCAGGAATTTGATTATAAGAGAAGACAGTACAGGTATCGTGCGCCTGGGTGACATTGCAAGAATAGAACTGGGGCCACAAAGCCCCGAACAAAGCTGGAAATACAATGGCGTAAATGCGGTTGGCCTGGCCATTATACCACAGCCCGGCGCTAATAACGTTGAAATAGCAGATGAGTTTAATAAACGCCTCGAAGAGCTTCAAAAAGCAAACAAATCAGACGTTGAATTTAAAGTACTCATCGATAACACCAAGATCATCCGCCAGTCTTTATCAGAGGTAAAAGAAACATTGTTGATTGCCTTTGGCCTGGTAGTATTGGTGATCTTCTTCTTCTTCCGTAACTGGCTGATCGCCCTTCGTCCACTAATAGATATTCCTATTTCCCTGATCGCCACGTTTTTTATTATGTATATAGCCGGCTTCTCTATTAACATCCTTACCTTATTAGGTATTGTGTTGGCAACGGGGCTCGTGGTAGATGATGGTATTGTGGTTACCGAAAATATATTCCGTAAGCTCGAAGAAGGCTTGCCCTTACGCAAAGCGGCACTGGAAGGAAGTAAAGAAATATTCTTTGCCGTTATCTCTACCTCATTAACACTGGCAGTGGTATTTATGCCCGTTGTTTTCCTGTCTGGCTTTGTGGGCAGGCTATTCCGTGAGTTTGGGGTAGTGCTCGCAGCAGCAGTATTGATCTCCTCTTTTGTCTCTCTTACCATTACACCGGTATTGAACGTATACCTTACCAGGAAGAAGGCAGGACACGGGTGGTTGTACGACAAAACAGAACCCTTTTTCCAGGGTATGGAAAGTGGATACAAACGCACTTTAGAGGCTTTCATGAAAGTACGTTGGGTAGCATGGATAATTATTGTAGCCTGTGCATGCATCATCTGGTTTGTATTGCGTTCTATTCAAAGTGAGCTGGCGCCATTGGAAGACAGGAGTACTGTACGCTTTACAGCAACAGCGCCAGAAGGAACCAGCTTTAGCTATATGTCGAATATTGCTGATAACATCGGTAATTACCTGTACGATTCTGTTCCTGAAAGAGACTTCGTTTTGTAAGAACGCCCCAGGGTAGTTCTGTTAACGGGTCTTCGCCGAGGATTGGTTTAATAGACCCTCAATTGCGTAAGCGCTCACAGTCGCAGATCGCCAATGATCTTCAAAAGAAGCTATCACGGTTTAATGATGCACGGATAGTAGCCATACAGGAACAAACCATTGCCGTAGGTTCCAGCTCTAAAACAGGGTTACCGGTACAGTTTGTATTGCAGAACCAGGATATGAATAAGCTCAAAGAGGTTATTCCTAAATTTTTAAACGAGGCAAGAAATGATAAAACATTTTCCAGTGTAGATGTGAACTTAAAGTTCAATAAACCGGAAGTGGATATAGTAGTGGACAGGATGAAGGCCAAAGACCTGGGATTATCTACACAGGACGTGATCGCTGCCATGCAGGCCGCATTTAGTGGCGGAAGGCTGGCCTATTTTATCATGAATGGCTACCAGTACTATGTGATATCCCAGTTAGATAGGGGTGACAGGAATGATCCTGCAGATATACAAAAGCTATACGTACGTAATAGCAGGGGCGAAAATATTCCATTGAGCGCCGTGGTGCATATGGAGCAAAATAGTGACCCTTCTACTTTATTCCATTTCAACAGGTATAAGGCCGCTACCATATCTGCGTCACTGGCAGATGGTAAAACCATTGGGGATGGTATTAATGCGATGCAGGCAATAGCTGCAAAAACATTAGATCCTTCCTTTCAAACAGCTTTATCCGGTGCCTCCCGCGACTATGCAGATAGTTCCTCTAATATTGTTTTCGCCTTTGCGCTTGCTTTGATATTGATCTACCTTGTTTTGGCTGCGCAGTTTGAAAGTTTTATTGATCCACTGGGTATCATGTTTACAGTGCCCCTGGCTATTGCGGGCGCGCTGTTAAGCTTATGGATATTCAGGCAAACATTAAATATCTTCTCAGAGATCGGGATGATCATGCTTATTGGGTTGGTTACAAAGAATGGTATCCTCATTGTAGAGTTTGCTAACCAGAAAAGGGAACATGGCTTATCTAAAAGGGATGCTGTTATAGAAGCTGCGGCTCAAAGGTTACGACCTATTTTAATGACCAGTCTTGCCACATCCCTGGGGGCATTGCCTATTGCATTGAGCCTTGGCGCTGCTGCAACAAGCCGTGTACCGTTGGGTATTGTAGTAGTAGGTGGTATCCTGTTCTCATTAATATTAACCCTTTTCGTGATCCCTGCCGTTTATACTTACTTATCCGGCAAGCATAAAGCACGTAAAACAGAAATTACAGAATAGATCCGGAACCAAATGCATTGTCAATACAGTAAGAATATTGATAACAATCATTCATCACCAGTTACCGTGATCAATGGCAATGTGTATGGTTCTCTTATTTTTGCAATATGGATACTTCTATTGCAGGCATAAGAACCGATTATAAGCTTCGCTCTCTTACCGAGGCGGATGTTGCAGCCAATCCTTTTGAACAATTTACCCGTTGGTGGCAGGAAGCCGTACATAGTAAGATCGAAGAAGTAAATGCCATGACGCTGGCCACAGCTACAAAAGAAGGGCAACCCTCTGCCCGTATTGTATTATTAAAGGGATATGATAATAACGGCTTTACATTCTTTACCAATTACGATAGCCAAAAAGGCAACGAAATGGCTGAAAATCCTCATATAGCCCTTGTTTTTTTTTGGAGAGAACTGGAAAGGCAGGTACGCATAGAAGGGCTGGTAAAGCAAACCAGTGCAGCCATAAGCGATGAATATTTTTTTAGCCGTCCTGCAGGCAGTCGTATCGGCGCCTGGAGTTCCCCGCAAAGCAAAGTAATTGAAAGCCGGGAAGTGTTGGAGGAGAAGGAGCAACAGTTTATTAAACAATTTGGCGAAAACATCCCACGTCCACCGCATTGGGGCGGATATGTGGTAGCGCCCAGGATGATAGAATTCTGGCAGGGACGCAGTAACCGCCTTCACGACCGCATACAATACCGGGTAGAGAAGGATAATTGGAGAATTGTTCGCCTGGCCCCCTGATTTTAAGCAATTTTGATAAGGCTGCAACACAAGGCATCATTATATTTGTAAGAGCTATCTTACCGTGTATGCACAAGAAAATCACCTGCCTTTTACTGTCGTTCTATTATTTTGCGAATATCCATGCCCAGCTTACAGAAAGTTTTGTGCACAAGGGCGAATTTGGCATATCCGCAGGTGTGGCTCACTATTTTGGTGATCTGGACCCGGATGTTTCCCTCAAGCATCCCAAAGGGGCTTTCGGTGTCTTTTTTCGTAAGCAGTTTAATAACTATATAGGTATTAAGATTGCGGGCAATTACGCCTTTTTAGGGTATGCTGACAAATACAGCAGCAACCCGGTACAGCAACAACGTAATCTCAGCTTTAATACCAATGTTTGGGAAATGTCTGTAAGCGGAGAGTTCAATTTCTTTAAATTCCTTCCCGGCTTTACAGAATACCGCTATACCCCTTATGTTAGCCTGGGGTTAGGCGCCTTTTCTTACGATCCGTATACCTACCTCGCCGGAAAAAAATACTATTTACGCTCTATTGGTACTGAGGGCCAGGGTAGCCCATTGTATCCTGACAGGAAGCAATATGGCGCAGTTGCGGTATGTATACCATTGGGATTAGGGTTCAAATACACCCTCAACACCGGTGTAAACGTTTTTGCAGAACTTACTTACCGATTTACCACAACAGATTACCTGGATGATGTGAGTTCCACCTATGCCCCTGATGCATTCCCTCCCGGCGCCAATGGCCAGCCTACCATAGGGTACCTTTTGCAGGACAGGAGCTATGAACTGGGGGGTACTCAGATAGGAGAAAAAGGGCGCCAACGCGGGAATACCCTTCAAAAAGATTCTTATGCTACTTTCCAGGTAGGGGTCTCTTTCAACCTGCACTCTTATAAGTGCCCCAGTTATTAGCAGAAACATATTTGATCAATAATTAAGAAAGCCTCTCCCGGTAGGGAGAGGCTTTCTTAATTCAAAATACTGCATTTATCTGCTAATATTAATGGTGTTGAGGATGGCTCTTTTCCCATTCGCTATGCCTGGGGTGGTCTTTAGCCTCAAAATACTTAGAATCCTTACTGTCTCTTATTACAGGTTGTTTCGCCTTCTGTCCTTTGTATTTGGCATATTGCTTCCGGTAAGTATCAGCATGTATCCATGGTTTAGGTTGATTAACCACTACTTTATAACCACTATACAGGTCATAATTGCGGTATTGGGGTGGTAAAGACGCGGCAGTGATCCATTTTCCGGAACTCTGGTAAACAAACTGGTGGTTAGGTATATCGTAATACGCATCAACGTCAGGAAGATAGTAATAATCTGCATGGTCATACCCGGTAGGTCCCCATATAGGCTGGCTTCCTATATTAATGCTTACGTTTACCTGCGCGTTAGAGAAGGTAAAAACAGAACAGCTGATCAATAAAGCTAATAGTACTCGTCTCATAAATTTTTTAAGGTTTGTTTGACCACTTAATTTTCAAACAGAGTGCCAATATGCCGTTCCGGCAGCCTAATCGGTGAAAACGGTTTTATGCCGGTTAAACAGGGATAGCTACCTGCCCAAAAATTCACTTTCTCCGGAAACCGATCCTTTCCCTACTTTTGCCCCAATTAAATGCTGGGAAGAACCATGCAGCCATTGATAGAACAAATTGATACCACCCGTTTACCCAAACACATTGCTATTATTATGGATGGCAATGGCCGCTGGGCCGAAGAGAAAGGCCAGGAACGCTTATACGGCCATTTTCATGGAGTAGAAAGTGTGCGTAATATAGTAGAAGGATGTGCCGAATTGGGCATTGGCTATCTCACTTTATATGCTTTCAGCACTGAAAACTGGGACAGGCCACAGCAGGAGGTAGATGGATTGATGGCTTTATTGGTGGATACCATTCGCAAAGAAGTGCCTATTTTAAATAAGAATAATATTAAACTCCATGTAATTGGCAACATGGATATGTTACCCCGCTTTGCTTTCCAGGAATTAAATGAGGCTTTGGAGATGACCAGCCAGAATACCGGGCTAAACCTGGTGATGGCATTAAGCTACAGCAGCCGCTGGGAACTCGTAAATGCGGTAAAAAACATAGGATTAGATGTAAAAGCCGGAATTATCGACCCTGCCACCATCAACGAACATACATTACAACAATACCTTACCACCAGTAATTTTCCCGATCCGGAACTAATGATCAGAACCAGTGGTGAATACCGGATCAGTAATTTCTTACTCTACCAGTTAGCTTATGCCGAACTCTATTTTACCACTA
>JAGFNK010000509.1:0-37635 GCA_025769875.1 Russula earlei
CAGTCAAGAGCGCATTGAAACCGACGAACTTCGTCCTGCCTTCCTATCAGCACCACTACGGCGCGACCCCAATTTCCACGATGAAAGCCCCACCTTTGGTGAAACATTCCCACCATTAAGTTCGGCTTAAGTGCGAACAGCTGTTCCAAGATTTCCAATTTGTTATTTTTCACTGCGCAGAGGAGAGGAGATTCGTTTAGTTCGTCGAGTTGCCAGCCGAGCAGAGCCGGGAGGGCCGCGCTTAAGTTATCGATGCTCTTCAGTACTGAGCATGTCATCGCTGTAGGTTGAAGCATAATATGTATACGCTGCTAAGGACCGTGGGCCGGCGAGATATTCGACAACCTTTGCAGCCCCGAAAAATGGCACTGCGGAGCAGATCGTAGTTATACGTAATGACCTTTTGCTTACTCTGTCCTTGTTGTGCCATATCTGCACCATCAGCAAACCACAAAAAAAATTCCCAGGTTTTTTTTGGTTTCCGCTGGTTTCCCAGTTTCTGGAAACCGAAAACCCAGAAACTGGGAAACCTGGTAGACATCATGAAGCACACTGGAAAACAATTCAAGTTTTCTATGGTCATATTGACTGTCTGAGTGAGCGACACTGGCACCTTGCACTGGAATGTGCAGACAACGATGGCAATGATGAATCCCTTTATCGTGCTGATGCCTCAATGATATCTGCATTCCATGCTGATCTGTATATACCTGGAGTCCCCTCAAGGCTTAGATCCGTACCAGCTCGAATCGACTTCCAATTACAAGTAGAAACAACGTATACCCTATTTCTGACCATTTTCAGTGATTTCTTTCCTACTATACTATAGTTCTACCAGTTTCCATACTTTCGACAGGTTTCCATTAGTTTCTTAGGTTTCCATGAAAGATACTCTCAGGTTGTTTCTGGGAAACCAGACATGGGTTTCCCAGTCTCCTGGTTTCCCAGTTTCCGCTGGTTTTTTTTGGTTTCCTGAGGTGAGAAACTGACGGAAACTAAAATCCATCTTTACTGATGACGTCGTTTTGCCACCAACTTTAAGTCCGAGGTAGACGCGTTCTTCTACGACCTTCGCGTCCGTATGGAGGGTTTTCACTTTTTCGGAGAGAAAGGGAATCCCAACTCCCGTACGGCGAGTAAGCTCATCGAGCATGTCGGGACGATCGAGCTTCACAACCAACTCATGAACTACGCCATCTGGCCAGAGTGCTGCCCCGGCAAATTGGTACAATTCAAGGATGCGGACGAACGCCTCGAAGTCATCATCGTACACAGCTTTCTGGAGTGGGGTGCAGCAGATGAACTTCCTGACAGTTTGAGGCTGCTTTGGACCTCGAGCATCTTCTTGGGGGGAGCCTCTGCGCGAACAGCAGAAGGTCTTGCAGCAAGGTCGACAAAATTGATTTCTTTTCGGTTCGCTGTAGTCCTCCGAAGTGGCAACTTCCCTCATCTGAATCATCTGCGAGGCGTAGAATGTGACAACCCATAGATACTGTAGCCATATGGGAGTGCTTACCATCTGAGAGTATACTTGATACAGGATCAATTGGCGCGGCTTCAGCGTCAGGGTCTTGGTACTGGGCGGTAGCGATTGCGATTACAAGGCGTGCGGTTTCCCAATGACGACGGTGCAGCGCGACGAGGAGCGGAGTCCCACCTATGATATGAGTGTCAACAACTCAGCCTTTGCAGAAGGGATGGATCATCGCATACCGGTCAGCGACCCAAAGCCGATATTGAGAGCAGTAGTCTGCACGGAAATCTGTATCGGCTCCTTGTCTTCTGCAATGTGCTTGGGGAGGCAGAGCTCCTGGACTGATACACTGTCTCCGGTCCAGCATGCCTCGTACAGCTCATCATAGATCATCTTGAGATAAGCCGGTATACGAATCGTACCAAACCTGGGCGTGGCGAATATTTCCCGACTCTTGGAGAGTAGTGTGACCCGGGGCAGGGTTCGTAGGGACAGCGGTCGTCTGGACGGTTTGCGGCGCACCGCTAGGTGGCGCGCTACTGTGAGAGCGCAGAATGGAATCTGCACGCATGTAGTAATCCCTCGTCGCTACGGACGCCGTTGTCTTTATTCAGCTCCGGCGCGAGGACGTTCCACGTATTGTGAAGCCTTTTTGCATTAGGGAAACGCGCCGCCATGAGGTATGCACGGTATGCCGCCCACGTGTCGTCAGGGGGAGAAGAAGGCCTTTGTATGGCAGGGGGGGTTTGGGGTCCACAGGTCCGCAACAATCGCGGAGGTCCATTGCAGCAGGTTCAAGGGTTGCCAGTTAGACGTTTTGATAGACGCGTCGACGGTTGCACCCAGGGCAGCCAGCAGCGAGATAATTTCATCGTGTTGAAGGAGTGCGACTTCGACTGGCAAATAAACGCGACTGTAGTGCGCCCTACTAACGGGACAATGAACACTTCGGAATTTGGTGGATAGGGCTGATGATAGACGTACTGCACCCGCCCCCTCTCTGCCTTGGAAACATCCTCTGGTGTAAACGCCAGCTTGGCACCGTGAGAAAGCAACACAGACAGAGTTGCATAGTCGCCAGATAGAATGGACGAGACAACGGGGAACACAAGTCCAATTCCATTTCCAGACCAGGCAGGGATGTCGAGTATCTTCTTCGCATTCGGGTCGCGTGACAGGAGCGAGGCCGCGATCTTGGTCTTTCCTGACAGAACAACACGATGTAAGATGGTCAACAGATTCTCATCGGCAGTAGACGAGATTGCTCGAGAAGCTATCAGGCGTTCCGCAATCTTTACCGCACACTCCTCGTCTTGGGTATGTATTGTCAAAGTGAGTGGATGGAGAGGCCTCGTGCCCTTTGCACGCGCCGCAAAATTGGGATCGGCACCAGCTGTAAGCAGAACATCGACGACTTCCGGTGAACCAAAGAGGATAGCATGGCCGAGAGCGGTGAGACCAAAGTCCCAATCAGAGGTGGACAAATCAAGAACGTCAGGTGCTTCATTGTCGTCTTCCAAAGGGTCAGCGTCCTTCTCCGCTTCACCGATCTTTAGACCCTTGGCAAGAGGCTCGCCGTCGTCGGATTTTTCGGAGGACCAGTCGTCCTCGCTGCTCATCCGCACATGCTCAGCATGTCCTGAGTCTTCTGTAGCTCCTGCTTCTCCCTTCGCGCGTTTCTCCTCCGCAGACTTCTCATTGAATGCGCTATGCGCGAGCATCTTCTTGACCAGGATAGTCTGACCCATCTGAGTGGCAAGATGGAAAGTGGTGCGCCCGCCAACTAGCCGTGCCGTCATGCGCGCGCCAGCATCGATAAGGACGCTGGCGACTTCAACACTGTTGGATAAAATAGCAAGGTGTAGAGCGGTCCGCCCAACATGATCGCGACGGTTTACGTCTTCACCTTCCTTGATCATCTGTGTGACGGTGACGGTATCATCCTTGCTGATGGCACCGAAGAATTTGGCTGTTGCTTGAGTGTACGCGGTTTCACCCCATTCACCTTCATCGATGGGGTTGAAACTCCCGGAGATACACTGTCTACCAGGATCTTCTTGAATGAATCTAGAATGAAGGCGTCAGGCTCAAACAACGCCAAAAGCAGAGGTGTCACATACCCAATGCGGCCACGTACGTATATCTTGTCCTCCTCATCTTGTAGACCATGCTCCTCTGCATTTCTGGGTTGTGGGCAGTGCTGCATGACTGATTAACCCGGATCTTTCCTGACATGTGACAAAGCGCACCTCACAACAGTCTTCCATGCACTCTTCCATTGTGCCGAAAAAAGCAGAGTGTCGATGAAGGCGGCGATTTTTATTCTTGGGGTTATATGGAGCTACCACACACTCACTAAGAATTAAAACATAAAGGTGATTGGCTTACTATTAACACCAAAATCCTTTGAAAAAAAAAATTAGAGAAAGGTCCATGAGCGTTGACTTGAACGCACAGTTTTGTAGATCAGCTTCCCAATCCTCCTCGCATCCCATCCCCGACCATAAGGGATGTGTAGATTGGCGATGTCATATTCGCTCAATTCCAGTCCACTGAACACAGGGTCTGCTTTGAGGTCATTTTTATACCTACGTCCAAGTCGAGCACGTGTCGAGGAATCGCTAATGTCTGCGGGCCGACCACGCAGGATGCTGCGTTGGTACTGATACTGGTTGCGAGACCCGGGAGCAGCGAGTTTTTCGATGGCGAGAAGGCGCGCGAGGCCTTGGATGCGGCCAACAGCACGCTCAAAGATCTAGCGAGACAATTAGCATACCGCGATTTGAAAATAGGAACTAGACAAACCGTGGGATCAATCTCGCTACGCTTCAGCTCAGGAATATAGACCTCAAAACCGCGTGAACAATATTTCGCCAGCCGGACTTCATAAGAAGGCGAACGCCTCGTCATATCTACTGTGAGTGACTGGCGCATCATGGATATGATAGCGCGTGGACTCGCCCACACACGATTGCCATCATATGCACAACAGGGTGCATCAATGTCAAAGCCCGCAAAAATCTCGGCAGGAGTACTGTGGAGCCGAAGGACAATCTGAATGTTGCGATAAGGATACTGTGCTAAAGATTCGGTAAGTACAACTCCTTTCGAGTACTGTGCACCACCCACAATGGATCGAAACCGTGTGCTTTGTTCTAACGCAAGTGACGTCCCAAGGCACAGAGTCGCGAACAGCTTCATAAATGGCAACAATCTTGCGCTCAGCCTTCAAAAAGGTGTCAGGAGGAAAGGGGGGGGGGGGGGGGGGGGGAACATAGCAACTTACCTCGTGTGGTCAGATCATGAAGAAATAGATCAACGTCGGACGAGGGAAAGGCCTTCTCATGATAGTGCTTCCTCATAGTTCTCTTGGTAGCCATTGCGACCTTTGGAGGAGGCATGAGGCACGCCTGCACGGAGCCACCGGCAGCCAAGACGTTGCTCCAATCTGACAGTTGGGAGAGTGAATTCTCCGTAAAAACGCCCCAATTCTTCTTAAATATCTCGAGGATCTCAACCATTGCAGAGGAACCTTCCTTACGTCTCATGACATCCGGTCAAGGCATCACGTATTGAGCATCACGATCGGCGTCGCTGGCGACTACACGCGCTCTTGTAGTTCTGATATGAGGCGGGGCGGCAAAAACATCAACGAGGCCAACGTGGATGTCTTTGAGACGGGTGTTGCCCCTGTCTGTTGCGAACAATTTGCGCAGTTCCGCTTCGTCATCGAGAGACGGCTGAAGAGCATTATCAAGAGAGACAGGTCCCTTGGGTAAAGAAACTACGCGAGAGAGGAATTGGGTAGCCTCTTCGTTCTGGGACATGGACGCTGGAATGGGAAATGAAGAACCCAATCGAAAACTATTTGTACTCCCATGGTTCGTTTCGAGTCAGGGTGTTGCGTTAGGGGAAGGCGCACACTTCCATTCGCCGTCTCTCATTGGTTGATCAAGATCACGTGTTGAACGTGTCTTGTGGCTGCTGTTCAGTTCAACTCATCCATCATCTCTTCTCGCACGCATGGTACATGATATTACAAGCGATTTTCGAAGCATTGTCAATCAGAAGCGCGAGAGTCTTGGTGACTCCGGGCGAAGCATGCTTGGACGGCCATCTCACCCCGCACCTGGAGACAGTCAGCTGGAAGGGGCACCTCCATTCATGCAGACATACATGAAGGAGGCCTACACGATTGTAAGTCATACTTTTCCCCCATTACCTCTGCTTCTTACGTGTGAAAAGTTGCAACACACTACCTCTCTGACTCGTATGCTTTCTACCGTCCGACGTGCATACCTCGACGTTCATGCACGACAACCGCCGGTCACCCGTCAGGCTGTGCGCGCATTTGATACCAATAGCGTGGATGCATTGGCGGATATCAAGTACTTTACAAACACAGAACGCGATCAAATTGACATACAGGCGCGGAAAATCCTCGCACGTTGTGCCGAACGCGTGCATGATATGGAGACCTTGGAAAAGCGTGCGCCCTCTAATCCCTCCCTCGCTCCATTTCTCATGTGACCGAACTCGGTTACAGAACGGATCGAGCGCGCCGCTCAATCTTCTAATCCCCTTTACCGCCTTCTTCCTGCACTTCTCGTGCCTGACGATGTCGCTACTGCCTCTGAGTTTATATCGGCTCACTGCGCGGGAATCACCTGGTATCTGACGCGGCGGCTCACGCAAGTGGGCCAGATGCTGCGTGACATGCAGGAGGAGCGTGTTCGTCGCGAGACAGAACGCACTCGCACGCTCGGGTCTGGTGTGGCTCGTGGACTGGTGGGCGGGAGCGTTACCGCCTCAGAGTTTGCTCAACCTGGACCTAGTAGCTGGTTCGGAAGCGCATCGTCTGCACTCGGTGCAAGCTGGGTTGTGCCGCCGCGCCTTCCGCCAGAGGAGATGGATCCGACCATTTCAGACGAGGAGGAAGATGATGTTGAGCTATCTGCGTCCCAGATCCAACAGTTCGAAGCCGAAAACGCGCAGATTCTACGCTCAGCAGAGGACACGCTCGCTGCTGTGCAGCAGGCCGAAGCTCGACTGTTCGAGATCAGCGCTCTGCAGGCAGAGCTAGTTGCTCAACTGACGCGACAAACGGAAGTCTCGGACCAGCTATATGAGGACGCGATCGCAACGAGCGAGTTGGTTGAGAAAGGCAACGTTCAGCTTCGTGAAGCGCGTCGTCGTGCACGCGACGGTCGGAAATGGTTGTTGCTATTCCTTATCGGTGCCAGTCTGTCATTGCTATTCCTTCATTATTATTAATTTGGATTAATTAATAATTATCTGCCATTTGTGACCGCTCGGCGTGACATCCCTTTGTTACTCTCGGTTTGCGTGGAACGACGAATGAAACCGTATCCGTCAACCGCTCAAAAGTATTAGCCTGTTTCGCAGACACCTGCATTCACAAAGGGACATCGACGGGGACACACCCCAAGTTAAGTAAGCCCTCTCATCCATGTTAGCAAGCAGTAACTATAACGATACTAAAGATTGCCTGCCTGACAACAAGCCAACGTGTTACCGCTGTGTCAGACGTTAGCTCCCGTGTGCACTCGAAGCGGAAAGAAAGAAGGGCTACCCTATTTCTCCTGGGATGATGGAAACGCTAGCCAACCCGACTGGCGTGGTAGGATACACCTGGCTCTCCAAGGTGAGAGCCAGTCGATAAGTGCTTTGGCGATTGGGAAGTCGGTTGCACCGGTGGTTGGGGATACCACCCACGCGAGTTGGGGTAGCCGACGCTTCGACGCCGCTCGTGCAGTGAAGGCCATGTCCACTTGTGACGAGAGGCTTGTAGAGCATCGTTGTGAAGGCTGGATAGAAATCACCGTAATCCTCAAGGTCGATGGTGCGCGTTGGACGAGGGCAAAGAACTGCCCTCGTATAAACCTACTGCCATGGCTTCAGGATCAATAGTGGCAATGCCACTTACTCCTGCTGCCAAGCGTGCGTGGAATTCTGTATGGACAATAGCTCTTTCCGCTCGACTCTTCCAATTGTCGACTGCCTCGCCTGCTTGCAGGCGAGGTGGAAAGCAAGTGAGTGCGGCCAAAGGCGTGCGCGGCAAGACCATTGTATGGTCCATCCCGAAGCGTGATGTATCCCTGTACGACCCAAAACGTGAAACTTCAGGCAAAGACTAGGGTACGTCCTCCAAGAGAAGTCACCCTTTAGCCTTAAGTGGTGACTTTCCAGAATAGTACAGTCGGTCCGGAGACTCATCCTTGAGATGTGACTGGAGCATCCTACGATCTCGCGGGTGGAAGCCATGCCGAAAGCAGAGGTCCAGCTTGCGCTCGGTGAGGGCACCGGAGTCGAGGAGAGGTTGGCCCTTGGCTTGGACACTGCCATTACATTCTCCTTGTTCCCCATACGAGACTGCATCGGAGTCTTCAATGGGCCAAGCCTTCCTTTGCACGTTCGATCTGAGCATCACCATATCGCCTCTCCGAGGACGATGGGGCGATGACGACGGCGGAGCGCTGGTGTGGGCAAGAGCGGGGGAGGGGGGGCTGAGTCCTCGATAGTGGGGAATTTGTTGGCGGCGAGCCAACTGTTGACTGCGTGCTTTAGTCCGCATCCGCTGATGTCCCTTGGCATGGGCTGCTGGTTGGGATCTCGCACTGGAAGAGGTGGTGTTCGGGTTGCATGCAGAAAGGGCAGTCATTAGGCCTCGGCACTTGGCGGAAGGGGGTCGGACAGCGGTGCCATGGTGCACTGGGGAGACGGCGGGCAGTACAAAGACCGTGCAGGTGGAGCGAAGGACGCAGATCTGGTGGCGAAGGTGGGGCTTCTACGGGAGAGATGGGCGGGATGGGAACGGGGGGCTGGGAGGAGGACGATACAGATGTGATGCTGAACATGGTGATGGAAACGATGAAGGAGTGAGAAGGGTTGGTGATAGCATGGGTCCGGCTTACAGTGCAGTGTAAGGAATGCTAGAAGGCGCTGTAGGCAGCTCTACAGTGCCATGCATGGAAGCTGGTGGCCCACCCGAACTATGACGTTTTGTTTCGCGCGACCGGCTTACCTCAGTTGATTTTTAAATGGCTCAGCGCTGAGCGCTCAGCCCACGCACTAGTATCAGTATTTGATGTGCCCACACCACACACCACTATCACACAAATGCCGAGCATCGTTCTATAAACCTCGGAACTCCCTCTTCTTCTCCCGCTCATTCCTATCAAACGCTGAGCCTCTGTTTCTTCGCATGCGGGGTCTCCGCGTTTTCTCCGACAATCGTCTGGACGAGGCCTCGTCGCGTGGCTTTCATCAGCAGCTACATTGTCCACGTCCAAAAGTGGCTAAGCGAACCACATGCGCCATTCAAGCAACGACGGCCGCTCGTTTGGGTCATGGGCCATCAGCTTCCTTGCGATCGCCTTGAGGTGTTTGTCTTCTTTTTTGAGCGTAACAAGAGTTGATGAATAACACGCCCACAAGACCATCGATCGGCCTTGATCAGACTGTGCATCGACTTCCCAATCTCGGGTGCCATCCAATGCTTTGTCCCGCATTGGTCGTTGACCTCCTCGCCCTCGCCCGTTACTTGCATAGCGACATCGAAGTCGATGATTTTCACGCAAAAGTCTTGGTCGACGAGAAGGTTGTCAGGCTTGATGTCCCTGTGAGCGATACAATGCTTGTGAAGATACGCCAGGCCCTCGATGAGGCCCTGGCAGACTTGAGCGACTTCGCCACATATATAGTCGCTTGGGATCGACGACGACATAATCCGCAACAGAGGCCAATTTGGGTAGAATGAGCCACGTTGCCGACTGCGTATGAAATGAATCGAGCAACAAGACAACGTGATCTGACTTCGGCTGTATGCTATTGAGGAGGTTGAAGATCGCGAGCTCGTTCGTTTGCTCGTGAGCTTTCTTCGCGATTAACTTCGTGCGTGGATCTGAGGGCTGATACACGGTGAGAATATGAGGAGGCATCTGAGGACAGACTGTCAGCGCAGCACATGTCAAGTCGAAACGGTCATCACACCTCAAACAGTGGCTCTAACTCAATACCATCAGCCCGCACAATTACCTCCGGTATCACATTATAGCCGTGAGCCCCGAGCTCTGCGCATTCTGTTGCGCTTGCGCCCCCAGCACGGCCACCAGCACCAGCACTTGCATTGCTATGATCACCGGTCCGTGCACATTTCTTCCTTCTCCCTTCATGGGTCCTGTCCTGGTGATATGACTTCAGGTACATTTTTGAGACCATGCCGTTTAGCGCATCAGTGTGTGTTCTCGCATCATCTATGGCTTCCTTGTCGTGGAGAACGTTGTACAACACATGTATAAACTCGGCGCGGCCTATCGGGGTGTTCAAGGAAATCGTCTTTTCTTTGTAATAAACCTATGATGGCTCAGCCTGCGGACGGGCTTATTCATAAAGATCATCTTACGGAGTCGTCCTTCTGCTTCTGAAACATGAAGTATTGAGATTCAGTGCCATTGAATCAAATATAGCTCGCGATGAGGACGAAGGATTCCTTCTCTTTGAACGCATGCAAGAATTTGTTCGCGAGCCGGACGACAGCCGCCCCCTCCAAAAGCAGCCCAACACGATCAATATGTTGGGGATCGTACCCTGATGTTGAATTGACCTCTACGAGAAGCCGAGGAAGATGTGACTTTGTAATCAGACAGTCACTACGAGGGCGAAATTTCCGGAGTCGGTCATTCCCATTTCGGATTAAAGGGTTTTCTATGACAAGATGGAAAGGCCACGGGTTGTCACTTCTGTGAAAGGGACTATAGATCGCAATAGAACGAGAAATTCAACCGAGCACGTACAAAGTAACACTGGTTTTGTCAACATCTAGAGCGCAAAGGACGAGTCGGGGGGAGAACATCATGTTCGCGTGATCTTCCTTGAAGGGACGCTGAGACCAAAAGTGTTCCCATTTAGCACGCAAGTAGCGCGATGTGCACCACCTCCATCATCCCGGCCTCGCGCGCCGTTTCTCTCTCATGAGATTGGCCCTCGGAGGTCGATTCCTCCGGTGGCCCATCCTCGGTGGCCATTTCCGGGAGCCGAAATATTCATTCCAAGATCCATGATCGAATAGACTCGAGTACGTCTACATTGGCGCGTCAGAATTGACAAATTGACAAGCTGACAGACAAGGAACAGCGTACATCGCGTACATCAGGGGCTGCACCCGCACGAGGAGTAGGTGGTTGTTTCGCGAGATGTCCCCCAGCTTGTCACGGTAGCTAAGGCGAACGACAGCATCATTGTGTGTTGAAAATTCGATGGGGGCAACTAATTGCTCCAGTTGGTCATCGTTCGCCATGACCACCTCTTGGTTGAGGCAGTTCCACACTTCGAGGTGGTCAGCGTCGACTTTGGCAAGGGCATTTGGCATCTTAGCCTTGATCAAGGTCCGTAAGTCGTCAACGGTGGTGCTGTCCGACACATGCACATAGGTGGGTGCTCCATTGGGTTTTTGCTTGTCGGTTGAGGAAGACAAAATAAAGATTGTTTGTCGTCGTCATGCACAGAATAGTTTCTCTACATTTTCCGAGTTGGCCTCAAAGCCCACTCAGGGGCCATTCGTGATGAATTCCTAGTCACCAACATGGGAGATCACAACAAGGAATAGACTGGCCATGACATCATCACTTTGGCTTTTGCTCAGATGCACATCGCTGACGGATGTCCGAAATTTGAGGCTAGTAATCTACATACAAGACTACATCAATGTTTCTATAGTACAGTGCTGAGCTCGCATACATTGATCTGTCAGGACATTGCGTTTACTACATCGCCTGCAAAGAACAAGGCATCAGCGACCCCTATTTCGCGTACAACAGAGAAGGATCGAGGTCAGAAAGAAAGGCAATTTATCGATTGTCTCCACGATGTGTGACAGAACAGGTCTGACAAGTATTCATCGCGTCGGATGAGGGAAAACCAATGCTTACCATGACAGCAACAAAGCTGAGAAGTGAGTGAACGAGCAGCCTGTTAGAAAGGTTTGCGACTGATCAGCACCAGTAATCAACGAAATGGGCAAGGTACATAATGAGATTCAGAAAGCCATGCATGTTATGGGGATCACCATGCCCATGTGGGTCAGAACAGGTCTGAGAAAGATATCATCCTGAAGAGGAAATGTATTGGAGGAAGGATTGTCAATCTGACACCTACCGAAGGGCTGCGACGGCGTCGCCGGGGTCACGACGACATAGGCGGACGTCCTGTCGGGGCAGGTTTATATGCGATCCGGGAAGGGTTGTCTTCTCCGTACACCCAATCTCGTTCCTCATCGGCATCCAGATCGTCCATATCACAATCCTCGACGTATACGCCGATGCCGGACCCGTCCTCAGGGTCGAGTATCATCTCGCGACCTCCGGGTGCCGCGCGCACAACCAGCTGCAGTTTGCGCAGCGCGGCGATGAGATCTTCCGCGAGTGGCGCGGCATTGGGCGGATCCTCCCGGATCTGCTCCCAGCCGATTGGGGGCGACCCTGGTGGCGAAATAAGGAAGTTCTTCTCGATCGCGGGCGGGCGAAGGTGTGAACCACCGGGCGGAGTCAAGGGGGTGGGATCTGCGCGGAATACTCGGAGGACGAAGGCGGGGCTGGGTGCGTAATGGGAGTCAGAAATGCATTGGCGCGTGGTGCATGGAGGGGGGGGGGGGGGGGTCCAGACGCCGACGTACGTCTCGGGAGTGGCATCGATCTCCAATCCATCGTAGTATGTCTTGGCGTCATCAGCACAGTCCTCGGAATCATAGACGACAACGACACGCGAGAAAGTCCGTAGAGGTGCCCACGCACGAATTGATCCGTGAGATGCGAAGTGGTCGCGTAGAGCATCCATAACGCGTGAATGAAAGAAGGGTGTTGGTAACTGGGTGAGCACAAGCGTGTTGGTACGTTTAGGTTCTGTTGCGGGTGGTGTGGCAAGTAACGTGGGTGATGAGTCCATGTGATGGGTCAGCCCAGGCATTTACAGCTGCAAGGGGCGTCGTGTGTCGTGGTGTAGAATAAAATGACGGATTGAGTCGACACGTCGACGTTTTTCTTATTTTCTTCTGAATGCTTCACGTGATCACCCATTGGCAGTTCAGTTGCTGCTCAGCCCTGCTGCGCAGAGAGCCATGCGTATCCATTGGCAGTGCAATACAGCCCTGCAGCGGTCTGACGATCAAAGGCAGTACCCACAATTGGCTATGGCTATGACAAGGAATGCTCTAACATAATGAGAGCCTATGATACTTGCATCAACACGGAAACTGGACTCTCAAAATTATTCGCGGAGGCGTTCACGAATCTCATCCTGTTTCCGGTACAATGCATCAACCTTCTCCTCGGTCGTAGCGTTATATTCCACCGTCGTTTGGTTGAATCTGCCAAAATTAGACGGAGACACAGTGTGTCAATGGGGGAAAGCGCGTACGGATTCTCAGGTGACTTTTGGAATTGCTTGAAGAGCAAATCCTGATCACGGATGAAAATCAGCCCGACATTGGAAAACTGCGTAAGGGGATGGAACGCACCTTATACTGCTGCAGGCGTAGTCCTGGTTGCTGTGAACATAACCGTGGTAAGGTATTGTGGAATGAGCAGAATACGGAGATGGACACCTCTGCTCGGATATTAGGGAGCTCCCGGTCAACATAAGCATTGAATGCAGCCTTGACGCGGTGTTAGCAAGTCACTGAAGACTGTGAATAGAAAGAAATATCACCTTGAATCGTCTCTGATGGCGTGTGCATGTGCGTCCAAACGTCAGCATGTAGATACATTCACAGCGAGCTTGGAACGAGTGAGGGTGCGCACCTCTGGGTGTTTTTCGATGGTAGCGGCCTGATTCCCGACGCTGGCCTTGTCCATCTTTGCCGTCACCACTTCCAGTAAATCAAGCGCGTTGTCGATCCCAGTGGCAGAGAAGCTCTCAATGTCTTGGGATGGACCACTATCGCTCTTGTTCGAGGTCTCTGCAGACACAGCTGGAGCAACGACTTCACCGTGCCCGGCACGCTGCTTTGCGCGCGCACCAGCTGCGGCTTTCTTCGTACCAGCCTTCGGTGACGCTTTCTTTGCTTGGTCTGCTGATGCCTCTTCTTCGGCGAGCAATCGCGCGTTCTCCGCCTTGCGCCGGGCGACGAGAGCATCCCGGTCTTTCTTCTCATCCTTGGCTTTGGTAGATCTTGCGCCTTCTTTCCATTTATCTGCTTCCGCCCGGTCCTGCATAGCTCAATTAAAGAAGGAAAAGAAGAAAAGACCGATCTTGATACCTTGGCCTCTTCTGCCTTTTCGCGCTTGAGTTTCTCGTTCTCGACCTTCTGTTTGCGTGCACTCACTGTCTTCGTGTTTTCACCCTTGGGAGCCATGGCCGTGGTTCCGTAGTCGTCGTATACTAGGAGATCAACTGGATGTCAAAGTAAAAGGAAGGAAGATTTGATGGTCTGATCTAATCTGATTACAAAGACCACGATGCATCCGATAACATAACCAGAGGTCATGAGGTGTCCCAACCAAAATACTCCTCGGTTCGTCCATCCATCCCTCAACCCAAATACGTGGTCCACCCCGAGTTGATTTCCTACATGGATAACGTTCGAGTCGACCGCTGGGCAACGGGGAGTGCATGTACGTGATCCCCATCTCCAGTACATCGCAGTTCTCACTTGTGCTGCAGATGGACCTGTTATTTCGCAAACAGATCTCTACCTTCTCAAGCCTAATTTGCAGGTCCATCCCATCCTCACCAAATCTCATAGCTTCATCCTAATCTTCAACCTCCTCACCGGTGCTTACCTAGTTCTACGGGATTGTACATCATGTGCTGATGTTGGTCGACCCGTACAGGTTACACGGGGGGTTTTAACGAACAACAAACGGACCGCGACCACCCATTCGATGCGGCGAACCAGCCTGCGACGCTTCCAAGGGTGTCAGTCATTCACGTCATCACCGAACGCTCCCCGTGGTGTACCACGGTACGGAACGAGTCGGGAGTTACACTTGGGGATATATGTGGACAGATGCACAAGGAGTGAGTGGCGATGCCAGCTCGGAATAGTCCTACGCTGACGCTATGCACCAGCTATGTTGAGAATGTTATTACCGAGGGTGAGCTGGGCGCAACACAGCCGCGCATCCAAGAACGCATCAAGCAGGTCGCGGCACGGAATGGAGCGAGCCTGAGTGGGCCTCAGTGGAACGGATTCTATTCGTCTCCCGCCCCGACGCCGCTCAATAGGCTGAAGCGAGTAGGTATGTATGCATTCCCTTCCCTGGAACTGAGGGTAGAATGGTGGCTGATAGCCGGCACGAGACTGGTTGTGCGAGGCGCATTTCTTTGACCAGCTGCAGCGGGATGACCGATACGCCGAACAACGTCTTGGATTTTCTGCGCCGAATATCTTTGTGATGAAGCTTGAGACGTACGCTAACTAAAGCTAGTCGCTAAGAAATGATAGTCACATGATTTTCTACCCTGATCCCGTGACGCTACACGTGTTATGTCGGCGGGCAAGCGAGGCAGCGAGAGAACTGAGTGAGAGTGAGGCCATCCAATGCTCTCTCTCGGTTCTACGGTTCTATCGAGAGCTACTCACATCAAGAAATCCAAAAAAAATCTTTTGCCTTTTAAAGCTTGATCGTGCGTGTGATCTATGCCCTTTACCCTACTGTCCTCCCCCATTAAGTAGGCAGAGGTCATCGCATTGACCGACACGTTGCCTCCGTCCGCCTCTCTTTTCAACAAGCCGCCCCAGCCGCCCGCACCGCCCCCCTCGATAGACACGCGAGCTACTTCTTTTTTGTAAATCTTATCTTTCCACCCTTAGAAAGTAACAACTCCAGCTCAACAATTCTGATCCACAACATCAAAAAGCGCCCTTGTCCCCCAATCATTCTCGCTGTTGTGCGTACTCTCATTTCCGCTCTCTTCTATTTTCACCCAACTAAACGTGGGTGAGAGCAGTTGATCCCCGTGGAAAAAATCAAAAACTCCAACGTCCGCCCATCATGCCTGACTCTGAGCCCGCCACCCCCTTCATCCCTCCCCGACCAGATATTGGGACCCCATCAGGCAGCTCCCCCGCCGTCCTTCCCTCCGTCATCCCCATGTCTCCTAGCCAGGTAAGTAACGCCCCCGAAAACTGGGATTTACAAATGTTCACCGCCAATCAACACCGCCTTCCTCCAGTCCTCGAGCTCATCACATCCCGCCCTCAACCCGTTCTATTCTCCTTATACCGGCACACCATTCATCCCACCTCCAATGGCACCTCCCGGATCCTATTATATGCCGACCATCCAATTACCCGACAATGCTCCGCCTCCGCCCTCAAATCCTCCACCCGGTCATCCATCTGGCCCACAATATCACCCTCCCGGTGTATCTGCGGACTGGATAGGTCCACCCACCGGGCACCAGTCAACAACAGGATACCAAACCCCCTACGGTATGTCTCAGGGCTTAGTCCCCTCCCCATGGTCAGCTGCCATGTCTACACCTTTCGGCGCGTTCGGCGCGTTTGCACCGCCACTCCCACCGACGAACCCCCCAGGCGCCGCACCAGGTTTGTATGCGCCCCCTCCAGGTGCTCCACCACATGGTTTCACAGGTCCATATTCGACTCCCGCCCCACAGTTCACCATGCAGCCCGGGTATCCCATGACCTTGGCCTATGCGACCCCATGGGGCCCTCCCATGGCGTTTGCGCAACCTGCCCCCCCACCGCCACCGCCCGCTGCACCGCCGCGGCAGCCTGAGCGGATGACCCGCGCCGAGCGCTACGACAAGATCGGACATTTCGCTGTAGGACCTCATTGTATGAGAACAATTTACTTGCGTGACCAGACCTTGTCACTCACGCTGTGCACCGATGCGTGCAGATGGCCCCGTACTCGAACCCATACTAGTGAAAGCTGTTGGAGCGACACTCAAGGTCAACCCCCTCTTGCTTCCTCTCGACGACGAAGAACGACCGCACCTCCGTTGGAATATGCTCTTTTCTACCGCTCACTGTCACCGTTCCACAGACCCCACTCACCGCTCGTGGTCTAATGGCCGGCAGGAACCCGCAACATTTCCTCGTGTGACCGAGGTCCGGCTCGTCTCGCGCGTGTTTCCCTGGACCGTCAATGTCCACGCAACGAATCGGGCTGTCGGGATCACTTGCGGCGACCTGGTCGAACAACTGTCCGACCACCTGCAACGGCGGTTGCGCAAGGAGGACTATGAGAGCGCCTCGGGCGCGAGGCGACGCGCCATCCGCGACGCGTATCACCATAACCGCTCGCGAAGCGCAGGGGTGCCCGGCGGGCAACTCGGCGATGGACTCAAAGCGCTCGATTGGCTCGGCACGCAGACAATGTTCGGTGGCGTGCGGCAGAACGAGCAACTCTTGCTGGAACGGTTCAACGTTGCGGTTCCCTGTATGCTTGAATTGGTCTGTGTGGAGCGGCCGTTGGTTGGGGATGACGAGCCAGAGGATACGCGCCACTCGAGGAGACGTAGTAGGCACATGTCTACGTCGCGTCCTTCGAGCCGCTTGGATCGCGACAGCTCATCGGGATCGCGAGAGTAGGGACGTTCGCCCTGTCGGTCGAAAGAGACTTGTTTTCTCCCCTCGCCTTCTGCACGTGTCTGTTGGCGTTGAAATTTTACCTACATGTCTCCGTCTGGGAAGGTGCCAGTCGAAAAGGATCGTCTGGTTGGATGGCAATGGTCACATTCTACTGATACCGATTGTACTGTACACTTGTCTGCTTGTTACAGTAATAATAACGAGTTGATATCATGTCAATGGTCCGTGGCAAGACGGTCTTGTACCTCAATACATGAAAAAGTTCACTGAGCTCCTTATATCTTTCCTTAAGGGTGATCACCCGGTGTCACGTTGACATGTTGACAGGTTTATACGTCGATGTCCTGATCTCCTCGCTGAACGAGGGATCTATTTTCTGCTCATGCTAGAAGGAGCTAGCGTGGTTCTGATCAGCTATCTGTCGAATGATCCGATGTACTTTATTTTATTTTTTGTCACCGAGCCGGCCATATTAGAGACCACGAAACCCGCGGACTCGGACGTCCGACCGCGACGACGAGGCTCCAGCCAGAAGTGGCTCGGCCTTGGCAACACCCGCCCATATGGGCATCGCCACCGTGACCGCCCGCTGTCTGGCCTGAACGTTCTGCTCTCTCGGGCTCGTCCTCGCGCTTGTGGGGGGGGGGGGGGGGGGGGGGGGACGCCGTGCGCGTCACGGTTCTGGCCAGTGGGTTTCGCCGGGCGCACTCGCCAGTCGAGTTGCAAACCGCAAGGAACGATAAAGGAAAACAATAATTCGTCGTTGCGCGGGGTCGACCTTTTCGCTTGTCCTGCTCCCCTCGGGGCTGGCACTCGTCCGAGAGTCGTAGATCGACCTCCGCCCTCCATCTTTCCCCGATAACGTGGTGATTTTTATTTATTTTTAAAGTGCCCACGGGCGGTGACATCCATATTGGTTATCTCTAAATAGAGATCGGTGGGGGTGCGCCATATCGTCACTGTCTGTCGACGGTGTCGACAGTGGACGGTTATACCCCTCTCTGCTCCTGCTCTCTGAGTCCCGCCCGCGGACACGTGATTATCTTTTACGAGGCGGCGCCGATGAGGCGCCACCACTCATACGAAGCTCATCGTACGCTGGAGCTATGCATAAACATGACATGCATTCGTCCATCCAGATCTAGTACATCGTAACCGACCCCAGTAACTTGTTTAATCCTGGTGTTAACTGAGCCCGCAAACAAGTCGTTAACGTCGGCGTGACCTTTCACTATCATTGTTCCAAGACTCCCTTTCCTGCTTCCCCGTCACCCTGCCCTGACGTGAGAGCGTGGAGTGGAGTGCTATGCGCGCAGGCAGACACCGGAAACAAATCGTGTTTCGTGTCACCGGCGAGAACGAAACACGGCCCACTGCATTGTGACTCGTAAATTAGTGAGATCCCAACTCTCACAAGCTTTTGTGCAGAATGGGTCTCAATCGTCAAAGGAAATACCAGTTTGTGCTCTTACGCACAATAGTTACCCGTCTGTGAAAAAAACTGAACTGGTAAACGTGCAGAAGCATATCATGGCAGGACGATGGCAGTGACGCGAGACCATTTTGCGCGTCCTTTTCTGATACTCAAAAACCATTCATACCAGTACCTACCCAATCCCCAAACAGCAGGCTAATCGATTCGCCATTATGTGTACGACGTATACTCTCCGCGATGGTCGCACTGATGTCTAACGCCTTTAATTTTGTGCAGCCCCTTTGGTGTTCACGTTGCGGCATTGTGTTTGTGACCTATAATTAACAGGAGGCTTAGCAGGTGCTTGTCTGCATATTAAGAGACTCTTACGACTAGCGTCTCAAGCGGAAGATTCTCGATAACACTCATACTCGCCTCTGAGAAGAGACCTGTCTCTGGTGAACAACTAAAGAGAAGCACGGAAAATAGGGGTAGGCACACCGTGGGAAACGAGGGCGTAGGTCTTGGATGCCCCATTCTCCTTCAATGATCGAGCAGCCAGTGTCAATGTCGACCCGGTGTCGATCATATCATCCACTAGAATCGCAACCTAGGCAGAGTAAGTCAAAACGACAGAGTATGCGAACGCTCCAGGCAGGGAAGACGAGCCCACCTTGCCCTTGACATCACCGACGAGGAGTTCCATCTTTTCCGGCGCATCGAGAGCTTTTCCATCTCGTTTTCTATGGAAGAGAGCAAAATCGAGACCAAGTTTGTCCGCGATGGCAGTGACACTACGCAGCTTCAGCAGGATTACTAAGTCATATGAAATGAAATAAAGCACCGTTTGGCACCGCCAGCGTCCGGACTGACGACGATTCCCTCCTGCCAGCCGGGTATGTGTTGCTTGATATAGGAAATCATGAGGGGCTCGGAGTAGATGTTGTCAACGGGAATGTCGAAAAAGCCCTGGATCTGGCTGGCATGCAGATCCATTGTGATGACATGGTCGCATCCGGCGACGACGAGCATGTTGGCGACGAGTTTGGCGGTGATAGGTGCACGACTCTTGTCTTTTTTGTCCATACGCGCGTAGGGGTAACATGGGATGACGGCGGTGATGCGGCGGGCAGAAGCACCCTTGCACGCGGAAATGAGAATGAGAAGCTCCATGAGGTGATCGTTCACGTCGCGACAAGCAGATTGGAGGATAAAGACGTCCTCGTCGCGAACCGACTCGGAAATCTTGACGTTCAGCTCCCCATTTGAGAACTTGGTGATGGTACAGGGTGTAAGGGGAATGCCGAGCCTGGGTGGATGGAGAAGTTACAGTCCGTAGACTGCTCAGGTCGCGCAGGTAAAACTGCATCTCACCGCTCGGCCACGGCGGCGGCGAGCTCCGGATGGCTATTTCCTTGTGAAAAAGAATTAGTAAAGAGAAAAAAGTGGGAGAAAGCATGACGCGCACCAGTAAGTAATTTGACGGAGTTGCCGTGCAACATTGAAGGAGGAATGAGGGGATGATAGTAAAGCAGGGGCAAGGGACAGGTCAAATCCACTTATAGTCAACTTAGAAGTAAAATAATCCAAGTAGGACCCATAAGTTATATTACATAAGTAATGACATAAGTAAAGCACAAAAAATGTGACTCAAAAGGTTAAATTTACTCCACCACAACTCTAAAAGTTGACTGTCCTCGTTTAGTGTTTTACTTTTATCGTCTACTAAGTTGACAATAATAAGTTGACTTGACTTATCCCTGACCTAACGGTATGTTTGTTCACCACCGCGGCTCACTCCTGTCGCGGTACGAATATTGTCACATTCTCAACAACGTACTCCGAATCGGCGTACCCGAGCAATTGTGCAAGGTATCCGCTATCATTCAGTTCGTCAACAAGCGTGAAAAGCCAGCCATCGTGATACACACCTATTCAACCCTTTCACCTGGTCAACTTGCGCTGAATTATAGTTTGCCAATCCACGGCCGACCTCCTCGACCTCCCACTGCCCACCGTCCACGACACCTTCCTCCACTGACACGGCATTGCCCTCTATAACAGGCAGCATGGCCACTGATCTTAAGTCCTGGCCCACCGTCGAAGTATCGACAACAATTTCATGATCGGTCGCTTGTGGTGTCCCGGGTTGAGTTGGTGCAAGCCCGCGCACATACTCCTCGCATGCTACTTCAATGTCTTCGGAGTTTGCACCAGCAGCCTTCTTGCGCACAAGTATGCGCACCGCCTGACCCGACGCAAAAGCTCCATGGATGCCGAGGACGCCTGCCGGTAAGAGGCGCCCGCCCGACTCCCTACGGGAAAGTACAATGTGTGCACCCGAGTCTATGACGACGCCGCCTGCAGGCGTCAGGGTATGCCGGGTCCAAGCTTTGAGGTCTCTTAGCGGCATAGCGGACGGCGTGAACAAAGTGTGCAGCGGCCGAGTTGCTGGGTTTGCATCACTGGAACCTGGACCTACGGTCACACCATGATATTCGAGAATCGCAAAGAGAGACGCGGGGTTACGGCTAGACGTTATAATTGTCGACACGCCAGCGGCAGTAGCGATTTCGGCGGCGATGAGTTTTGTTTCCATCCCGCCTGTCCCCAGGCTGGAGCCAAGTGTTGCTGTACTCACTACGGCCATCAGATAAGTCAATTACGAATACGGGATAAGGCAATTGGTTTGCCTTGAGCCCGAATGGAATGAGTCGATTCTACCACTTCGATGAGTTGCGCGGACGGATCTTTTCGAGGATTTGCGGTGTAAAGTCCATCCACGTCTGTGAAAAGGAAAAGGTAATCCGCGTGGATCATAGAGGACGTGATTGCCGAAAGGGTGTCATTATCGCCAAATTTTATCTCCTGGAGTGACTGTGAGACCGGTTTCCTAACAGCGCAGCGAATCAGCACCCACGCTAACTGACACAGTGTCGTTCTCGTTCACGATCGGCACAACGCCCATAGCGAGCAATTCCTTGAAGGTGTTCACCGCATTGAGGTACCTCGTACGCTGAGAAGTGCATATCATGAGGGTTTCCTTTCTTTTTTCCAAGAAATGGCTCACATCTGAGATATCCCCGCGTGTCAGAAGCACTTGTGCAATGGGTTGACCCAGTTGACCGAACAGATTGTCCCACAGGGCAATCAATCTACCCTGCCCGATAGCAGCCAAAGCCTTTGGAGATTGCACAACGGGGTCAAAGTCAGTCTCGGGTGCAGCTCGACAGAATGGAAGTTTGGCGCGCCTGCTTTCCTGAGACACTCTTTGGGCGCGACGAGATCGCCATCCGCTGAAGACCGACGCCAATCGCGCCGGAGCTGACAAGGACGACTTTGTGCCCAGCTGCGCGCAGGCGCACAACGGTCTCTACGATGGCGGAGAGGGTAGATAGAAGCGGTTGATGCGTAGTCTCGTGCACGATCGATGAAGTTCCTACATCGAAGAGCCAAAGATCAATTCATCAGCCACGAGGTAAGAGTGAAGGAATCACACCGAGTTTGATTACTATGGTGAGAGGCTTCGGGCGGACCATAGCCGCGCAGTAGAGAAAGGATGGTGGGTGTGGTTGTCTTGATGTATGATGAACTCTGTGGTCATTATCGAACGGCCACTGGCGTGCTGCGCTCTCACCTATCCAGACATCGCTTCGACACCGCAACTTTGCATCAGACGATTGTCGAGCGCAGGGATACAGACTGCCCCCAAATTCGTTTTGCCTTACTGTTTCGAATAGTTTACAGGATGAATCCGACGATTGGAACGAGCCGGGTTACACCCATCGTGACATTGCGAAGCCATCATCATCCTCCGCCTGTCAGTGTCCCCCCTCCCGTCTAGCTCTATAACTTATGATGCAACATATCTTGTCAAGTCAACACATGCACCTACCTACTTCCGCGTTTACCGCAGCGCAACAAATACGGATTATGAGGGAGCTCGACGGAAATGGCCAGAATTACGACTGGGAGTCTCTGGTTGTTGATTATGTGTTTATATCACTGCATTCACTGCATATGCATACCACCCTGACGGCAGATCCGAACAGGGTCAGTATCGAGATAACAATGGAACACACAAACCTCTCCGAATAGTCCGTATAATGGCATCTGGGGAGAGTTGAACCCCGTGTTGCGAAGTGTTGGACCACTGAGGCTGACTCTGATTTGGCTACACATTCTATTCTTATCGCGATCGTCCATATTTACTTGTTCGAAACAAGTAAATATGGTCGACTAGCGGTCAGATTCCACATTCGCCGCTGACACTCCAGGTCAGATAATGGATTTTAAATGTCCCTCCTCCCCGAAGGATGCGTGCGGTCTCCTTGTATGTCCTGTCAACACTCGAACTCTCGCGGTGTTTGGGGTGTCACTCCGACCAGATTCTAGAATCATCAGAGCTGCCCGTTGCACCTGATGACGCGCGAAACTTCCGACCCCTTTTCTTTCCTAATACTCGACCGAACCCTCGACTCGCGATGCTTAGTAGTTCGTTTTCCAGAGTGCATACCTACTCGACGTCCACCCCTCAGCTTGCGCCTGTTCGCCAAGACAATGGCGGGGTCACCACCGTGAATGGAGCAGTCACTTCTTCTGTCGAATCAATGAGCGAGCCACCATATGGTTCCTCCATCTCCTCTTGGACGGCACCTAAGTTCTTCACTGATCTTTCCGCCTTTAATGTCACCCATTTCGCGTCTGGGAAGGATAATCTCGATGTTGTCCTTGGAGTTACACCCGGTTTGGAGGACTGCGTTCATGCAGATGACTCGTCTATCTCGACCTCGTGGACAAACTCCTCGACAATGCTTCAGCTATTTTATCCAAAGGATTCGATTAACCCCGCTGGATGGCCGAAAGGTGGTTCTGAATTCTATGCCGCTCCGCTTGACGTCCGCAAGGCCCGAAATGTTACTCTTGAATACAAGGTCTTTTTCCCAAGCGACTTTGACTTCGTCAAGGGTGGAAAACTACCAGGGCTCTACGGCGGACATATGCGGTGTTCCGGTGGAGACCCTGCTCTCGATTGCTTCAGCACACGTCTAATGTGGCGCGCAGGCGGTGCCGGGGAACTCTATCTCGTAAACTCAACGTCCTTTTCTGCCTGTGTTAGAACTTACCAGCATTTTCTTTATCGCAGTATGCACCAAAAGATCTACAGACTGCCTCGTTATGTAGCGCACCGCCTCAATCGGTGTGCGATCAGACGTATGGACTCTCCATTGCCCGGGGATCTTTTGCATTCTCTAGGGGAGCATGGACACATATCCGTCAGACAGTTATACTTAATACCCCTGGACTTCCGAACGGAGGGTTCATCCTAACGATCGACGGTAAACATGTTATCAATCGCACAGACATTCTCTATCGCGAAAAGCCTCGGGAAATTTTCGTACCTGCCCCTGCTCATGGTCCGAACTCAGCGCCCCATGATGGAAGTGGGGTGCTAGACTCGTTATTGGGCGGACTAGTCGGATCAGTGCTTGGGTTGAAGGTGGACGGGACTCAAGAGTCGTCTTCCCGAAACCCGCTAGATTACTCGACAGGTTTCGTTACTTCCGTTCAAGATGACAAGGCAGATGCTAATACGCACACGGATTCGCTAGTGCGGCAGGAGTTTCTGGAGGGCATTGGTGACATGTCTGCGGATGCCTCTCCACTGGCGGGTACCACCCAAAGGACAGACGAGCCCATCGGATTCGAGGGGGTGTTCTTCAGGCACGTGCCTTTGGGATGACCAATGGCAGGCGTGATACTGACGCTTTTTCTTTTGATCCTCAGCACTTTCTTTGGTGGACACCACAAGGAGTTCGCCACGCCGAGAGACCAACTTGTTTGGTTTAAGGATTTTTCACTTTATATCAATGATCACTCATAGTAGTTCATGTATTTTTGAGCCGTTACAAGTTTGGGTTAAACACCTAACCAGAAACTAGGAGTGCACTCTTGTTATTCGTTCGTCCAACCCGTTGATTTATCCAGTCTCGTACTCGTTCCGAGGAAGCTTTCACACCTGATGGCGCCGCTTCGCATCGCCTTCATACACCCTGACCTAGGAATAGGTGCAAAACGCACGTTCAGAGCGTGTTTCTAAGTCTAATATTTCGTTCTAGGAGGGGCAGAACGGCTTGTCGTCGACGCCGCTGTAGGCCTTCAGAAACTTGGCCATAATGTTGAAATATATACATCGCATCATGACTCCGCCCATTGCTTTGACGAGACGCGAGACGGTGGGTTGTGTGTTTGAAATGACTCTGGAGCGGAAGAGAACCTGACGTGCGATTAGGAACGCTTGTCGTACACTCCATTCGTCCACCGTTTCCACGCAATATCAGGCATAAATTCCACATCCTTCTTGCCCACCTCCGCCAGCTACATCTGACATATCACCTACTGCGAACCGACGCATCTTCTTACGACGTGTTTTTCGTGGACCAACTATCCACATGCATCCCGGCCCTTCGTTTTCTTGCACGGAAGCGTGTCGTCTTCTACTGTCACTTTCCCGATAAACTTCTGGCAAATGGCGAATTCATACAAGGTAAGATGAAAAAGCGGGGCGGCATCCTCAAGCAAGCGTACCGCTTCCCCATGGACTGGCTAGAGGAAGTTACCACTCGTGCGTCTGACACTCTCAGCTGATAAACGCTCTCATTGAATGTCATTAGGAAACGCGGATATCATCCTAGCTAACTCAAGTTTTACATCTGGAGTGTTCAGAGCTTACTTTCCGAGCATCGTGCAAGAGCCACGTGTAGTACATCCGGGCATCAACCTTCTCTCATATGAACGGGTTAGTAACAACAGCGAACCCGACATTCTTATGGTTTCGTCGTACGTTCCCTCTCTTCGCACTTTTGTCGCGTGCTGTACACTATCCTCAGTGATCGGCCAACTTTTCTATCCCTCAACCGCTTCGAGAAGAAGAAGAACATTGCGCTTGCCATTGACGCCTTCGCCCTTTTCAAACAAGGATTTCTGGAGGCAGGGAACAACGTGTTGCTACAGCGTTCCAGACTTGTCATTGGCGGTGGCTACGACTCCCGGGTTGAAGAGAACATGATGACCCTTGTCTCACTGATCGATCGCGCAAAATCTGCCGCGCTGTCTTATACCATCGTTTCCCCTCCCTCAGCGAAGACTACTATACCCCCTTTCAATATGACCATCGACGATCCAGACGTTCTTTTCGTACTCAACTTCACTACCGCCCAAAGAGCCGCTCTCCTCACTGCATCATCAACACTTGCATTGCTATATACACCTGCGAACGAACACTTTGGTATCGTGCCGGTCGAAGCCATGTCCTCGGGGCTCCCTGTACTTGCGTGCGACAGTGGTGGGCCTACAGAGAGCATCGCTGATAATCCACCAAGTGCGCAAACCGGGTGGCTGCGGGCACCTGAAGCACAGGGCTGGGCAACCGCTCTCGTGGAGATCGCGAAGCTAAACCCCGATGACAGATCCGCCCTGGCAGGTCGGGCTCGGGCGCGAGCTCGTGAACTCTTTGGGATGGATGCCATGGCCCTCAAATTGGAGTCGGCTCTTGCAGAGGCCGCGGAGATGGGCCAGGTCCCCGTGCCAGCAGCGCTTTGGTTTGGTTCGTTCATTACAGTTGCTTTGTTCTCTTACCTCATGGCAATTATCTATGCCTCATGACTGGAGTCCTGATCTAGCTGTTCGTTTGCTGTAATCACACAACCTGGTGATCACCGGGACTTGGAATGTATGATTCGTGACGGAGGTGCCTCACTTGAGACGCCACCGGAGCGAATATTATTTTTATATTGCGGAGACTCACAACCTTGACCTCTTTCATGATCGGAGAACACAATATTCCCCCCTCATGGTTCAGCGATCCGGCCGCTGGAAGGCCATGGAGACGCCCAAGGAATCTGTGGCGCGGGTATGGATTGTGCCCTGTTCTCAGGGGTTTCTTACGACGACACTGGTTGTTATCCTTGCAGACGTTTCATATCCACCCTGTAACGTAACAAACGCCTCGGCGTAACGAGGGCGGTAAGTGCCGTGTTCCGTACATGTACTCATCGAGTACGATCGCAGCTCAGTAGGTGGCGCGTGTATAAACCATCATTCACTGACCAGCCCGCCGGTCAAACAATGTTACACAATAAAGAGAAATCCGAATCCTGCCTTGTATGTTCGAGTTATGTAGCCAACCACATGCTCAAGAGCAATGTAAAAATCGTCTCTGGTGCCTGTCGAAACTGTGCGGGGAACCTCCTCTTACCTTGCCTCGGCCCTCGCTAGTCCGCGCCACTTATCGACTACCTTAAATGAAGACATAGAGTCTGCATGGCGCCAATTTGCTGGGTGGTTAATATCCTTTTGTGGAGCCTGGACTGTCTCCAGCTATAAAGGTCAATAATTGGAGAGGTTGGTCGCCCATTGCCAACGGATTAAACTTCAGCCCTTACAATCAGACCTTCAGTGCTTAGTGAGTCGCTGACAGCTCTGCTTCATCTCTGCCAACGCTGATTCCACCACATCGCAGCCCAGGCGTATCGAGCTGTGATTTTTATTCTCACCCACTTGAAACCAACGCCTACTCTGTGACATACATAAATCATGCGCATCTTTGCTGTTATTTTCCTGGCTTCCTGCGCCATTGCTGCCCCAGTCATGTACGTCGTCTTCATCTTATGGAATGAAGCTGGACAACGCCGACATGTGACACTTTTCAGGGAGGCTCAGATTCGCCGCGACGTCGGAGCCTCTACGGATACCTACGTTGGAGGCCCTGTGAAGCGCACTGACGGGGCTTCTACGGATACCTACATTGGAGGCCCTGTGAAGCGCACTGACGGGGCTTCTACGGATACCTACGTTGGAGGCCCTGTGAAGCGCACTGACGGGGCTTCTACGGATACCTACATTGGAGGCCCTGTGAAGCGCACTGACGGGGCTTCTACGGATACCTACGTTGGAGGCCCTGTGAAGCGCACCGACGGGGCTTCTACGGATACCTACGTTGGAGGCCCTGTGAAGCGCACCGACGGGGCTTCTACGGATACCTACGTTGGAGGCCCTGTGAAGCGCACTGACGGGGCTTCTACGGATACCTACGTTGGAGGCCCTGTGAAGCGCACTGACGGGGATTCTACGGATACTTACATTGGAGGCCCCGTGAAGCGCACTGACGGGGCTTCTACGGATACCTACATTGGAGGCCCTGTGAAGCGCACTGACGGGGCTTCTACGGATAACTAAGCGGTGGAGTGTAGCGCAGTCTCGGCTATAGGTGCGCCGTGTTATATACTCTCTTTGTTCCATTTCAGAAAACTTATCTCCTGTATGCGATCGCTTCTCGTGGCATTTCACTCACGCAGGCTCGCGGGACTCGACGGCGAAATTTTTCAGGACGAGGGCCCTATTCGTTACTATTCGTAAATCGTATGGTTAACGTTAACTGTCTGGTCCAACCGTTCTATTCGAATATCATCTTATTTATTATCACTCCATGCTCAGTCCTGCCGAAATTACCCATGCTTTTAAGATCCCGACGGCCTTTCAGAAAAAAAAAAAAAAGGTCACATTGGGAGTTCATATATCGCCCCGCAGATATCATGATGACGATGAAACGCTTTCGCTCGTGTACTATTTGTGTCAGTCCGTCGGGTTCAATACCGACACATGCAATCTGGTAGGTCTCATGGATACAGGTGTACGTTTTTGAGAAGGATTTACTGTAATGAGGAGTGGCAGTGAGGAAAGCAGGGGCACTTTCACGCTCACCGAACACGACACTACTAGTGCCTCGCAGGCTCGCACAACGATGTATTCGGCTTTCAGTGATGTTTTGGTATTAAACTTATCTGAGAGAGAACCTACGTGATAGCGATGATGCAAAATTGATACCGTAATTGATCTCCGGGTCTTTGTATCCGCTACTGATTTGTATGTTTCCGCGTTGTGCTATGATCTCATATGATGTCACGCATAATGTCATAAAAAACTACTTAGAAGTAGTCTACCTCGCCCTCCCGTGGGCCAAACAATCAAGCGATTTTCCCTTCCATCGCCTGGCATTTCTTTCACCAAGCACCAAGCGAGTGCTAGCGAGTGATAATGTGAAACTAGTAATTATCATTGTCTTCTCCAGGCTAGTAATCTCTCGCTAGCGCTCGCTAGCACCTGCGTTGTTCCTGATGCCACTTTTACAACCACCCAGCCATGAAGCCTATGTAGCCCCTGCCAAAAGTTATATAGTCTACATAGACCCTGCCAAGAGCTACAGAGAGCGCTGTTGACTGGGTTTCCTTCTACCGATGTTACATAGATCTTACAATCTTACATCAACAACATAAATGTACATGTGTTACCATAATTACTGTAAGCAAGTAGCTGACCTCAAAAAAGGAGCACCACAAAGCGCCGCATTTTGGGAGTGATCACGGCCGTTCAATGGCTTCGTTGATTGCGAGAGACAATCGATCAGTACACATACACGTGCTGTGTATTGTGCTTTCTCAGGCGAGCTGAGTGTTCAGTGCCTCGGACGAGAGAAATTGCGCACACATCAAGGTCATCAATAAAAGGATTAAAGTGAAGAATATTTTCTTCCAGTCGTGACCTCTGAAACTGAAGACGCCACACCTACAGATCTGCACGGCTGACTTTCCGATCGGCCGATACGGACGTGACAAAGCACGCAAGCGTTTATAACATTCGAGGGGCTGCTAGAAACTACGCCTACGTCGAACCGTGACTCGGATTTTTACTCGGTCTTGGTGCCTTTACCCTTCTTACGCTCCTTGTCATCTCCCGCCAGCCACAGTGCCGCGAATACGAAAAAACCGAAGCTGGTGCTGATCGCGCCCGCGTAGTATGGCCACGCGGCACTCAAGAAGCGCGGATATCCATCATGTCGCGGTGGGACGACCGGCACCGTCGTGGTCGCCTTGAGTATCGTCCAACCGCGACGGCGATAGTCGAGCACGAATTTGAACACGCCGTGACGATCAGGAATGCGGAATGCGGCTTGGTACAGGCCGAGCTTGCTCGTGACTGGGAGGAGCGCGGTGCGGATATGTGGGTCGAGCATGGTGAACTCGAGCTGGAGATCGTGCAATCCAGAGTAGGGTGACCATCCACGCTCGGAATCATACCGAGAGATATGTGCCTCGAAAACCTGTCATTGAATCAGAAATCACATCCCCGGTCCACATCGGCAAGGGGTAAGGCGCACAATATTTTCGTTGATAGTATAGTGCTCGCGTGGCACGGTCTCATTCAAGAGATGGTGAGTGATGCTATCGATGCGGAGCACAAGGTTTTCCTGGAACGTCCAAGCAGCTACGTCACGCGCGAATTGTTCGTTTCCAGATTTCTCGCCGCTAGAAGTATGTCAGCGTTGGGGATGGCGTTAGAACGAAAGGACGGCTCCACGCACGAAGGAAGCGATTTGTGCGCGTATGCGTCAGTAAAGAGCTCAATGCCACCAACCCAGGTCACCCGCGCGCTATTGTCACGCGTTTGGAAACCAGTCACAATGCCCATCGCACTGCCCGCCCAGAGTCCTTCGCCACCGCGCTCTGCGGCGTCGAATAGAGCTTCGGCACCCGCGTCAGAATCAGTGTCAGACGCGAAGCTCTCGGCCGGGGCGTGAAGGATGGGAACCAATAAGGGGTTGTTGCCATGCGCGAAAGGAATGCCGGAATACCAAACAGGAGGGGTGTTAGGCGTCAGCAACGGATGCTTTGGGGGTACGGCAACGGGGATCACGCTCGGCGGAGAATCTCGGGCAGGAAAGTGGGATATCAGTGGCGTGCTGGGAGGCGGGAGGATAAGCGAAAACTCTGATGCGAGGGTGAAGACGGGGGACTGCGTTGGCGAAAGAGCAACGATGAGGTTGGTGCCCGCATTGAGGACGGTAACGAGGGACTGAGGTGTGACGTCCTGTGAAAAGGCTAACAAAGCATCAGGAAAAGAAAGTTGCATGAGCAGGTTTTCTCACATTTGATGTCTGGCGCGAAGAGAATGATGTGGCTATATGTTGGAATGTCGTCCCGGATGATTGGTAATGCGTCGTCCTCGGGAGTGCGCAAAGTTAGGTCATAGCCACGCTCTGGACATCCGATAAGCGCAGGAGGATGACATGACGAACAGTGCCGACTTACTTTCTAGGTTGTCAAAGAAGATGGTGAAGTTGTCACGTTTTAAGTCTGGTTGGAGCACGACGAGCACCGAGTTGCCGGTACTCGATCTTGCCTGCACACGCACGGCAGCAAAGAGGCCAAAGAGCGAGAAGAAAATGGCGCCAAGGGATGGCAGCATACTCGTGTATCCAATCCCTGAACTCTGACCCCGGCAGAGTGAGAGTGAAGGATGTGTAAGAAGGGCGCTTGTTGCCTTTGCCACCACAAGTTCGCGACGACACGTATTTACATTACATAGCCAGCTTATAAATTTAAAGAATCATACACATGAAATGTTTCTCACTAAAATCACCAAGCTGAGTTGTCCTCAATGAACAATGGGCTAATTTCAAGTGAGTCTGCACCTATGCTTGCAGCCGTGGAGCGTCTGTGTGCGTCTGCGTTAGCCGGACTGACATATCAACAACTCTCAACTCCCAAAAGTCCGGAGCTCTAGCGAACAGACCGGCCCGCGCTAAGCAACGGCATTGTTCAGATTGGGAATGTAAAACTTAAATTATAAGAGGGCATCAGAATTTGGTCCTGTCCTTGGATACAAATCGAGACCCTCCCTTATGTCCCTGTAGAAAGTCACACAAGGAAAGGAATGCCCTGTTCGATTACAAGGTAAAGGCGCCCCCGAGGGCGATACTCACAATGGCGACGAATACGGCGAGGAGTGGTAGCTGCTCAATTGAAGTGATGGTATTGGATGACTTCTGGGAGATGGTGGAGGAGGGCGACGTTGGGTTGGAGGAGGGGGAGGACAACGTCGAGGTGGGGGTAGAGCCCACGCCGCTGGAAGATGTAGAAGATGATGCTGGGTATGGTCAGTGGAACGTAGTCATGGAAACAATCCATATGGAATACATAGAGCTGCACTGTTAATTCTGTAGCTGAAGTGCAGCCTTTTGGTCTGCAGCTGTGCAGCATTCAGTAAGACATTCCACCAGTATGCTCTGGAAGTACTATCATGAGTGGGGAGTTTCAAAACTTTTACTAAATCATGAATAGAAAAGGATCAACAACACAATTTTATGGTCAGTCTTTTGGAATTGACATGATAATAGCCCCCTGAAGCATCACTTTGGTATAAAATGGATGGTGGTCATGTTGGAAGAAAGCCAATTATGCAAGTAAAAAAATTGGGAGTTTCAAAACTTTCATCACAGATTTTCACGCTGACTCATACAACTGGCCCGCTTTGGCAGTTGTGTCACATTCAAACGCAACATGTAGCTGGCTGGCAGACTTTGAAACCTGATGGGCATTGGAATACACACTGTTATGCAGTTTCACCCTTTTGTCTGTATCTCCCCTCCCAATGCTCTAAATTCTCTATAATTTTACACAAGGCTTTTATGATATGCATAGATGATATTATTGAACATTTTATGATATTGTGTTGAGAAATACTTACATCCAGAACTGTTTTAATCAAATTTGAGTCTTCCCCTGTAATATCAGCAAGATTGCAAAGCAAGCACAATGAAATTTCTTTATTTCTTTGATCCATAATTTGGTACACAGTATTGGTGATATATCCAAGCAAGGATCAGCTAATTTGTTGTGGTGATCTCTAAGGCCCCATTTACCAACTGAGAATTCTTGAATCTTGAACTTGAACTTGGATTTCAGGGGTGACAGGAGTCACAGGTGTGATGAACAATAACTTGATTAACTAATACGCATTTCTTTAATTACTATACAGTGACCCAAAAAACCGTTCAAATGTTTTGTACATTTTCATTGTATTGACCATATCTAGAGAACCACTGCAGCTAATAATATGTAACTAGGTTTGTTTTCAAGCTCTACATCATAGCTTTGTAATGGTATACTTTATACAGCATAAGCATAATTATTTAGGAATATATAAGGTATGTTTGCTGGTGTACCCATTTGAACAGTTTTTTGGCCTTGGTAAGTGAATTCATTATTTCTCAGATTAAGATTCATATTCTTTCCCCAGAGGGCTAAAATCGAACATGGAGGTCATGTGACCTATAATAAACTCAAACCATGTGCAAATAAGCCAAAACAGCTGCTTCTTCCCTCACCAACAACATCATGAAGTCTCTTCTTCCTCATGAAGTCAACTACATCATCTCCCTTCTCCAGGCCAACCATTCAGTTCATAACATTGCCAAGGCAGCACACAGAAGCATTGGTTCAATCACCAACATTCGCCAGAAATACCTTCCTGACCTTCCAAAGTCCTCTGGAGGTCGTCCTTCCAAGCTCTCTAACCTTGACATCCACTTTGCCACACGCCTTCTTAGCTCTGGAGAAGCAGATACTGCTCCTCAGGTTGCTAGAAGGTTGGAGGTCATCAAAGAGTCCACTATCTCCAATCAGACCATTCGAAACTACCTTAACAAGGCAGGCTTGAAGGCAGTTACAAAGAAGAAGAGGCCTTACCTTAAACCAAGTCACTATAGGGCCAGAAAGGACTTTGCAGAAAAGTACCTATACTGGACTGTGGAGGACTGGAAGAGGGTAATTTGGTCAGATGAGACCAAAATCAATCGTATGGGCTCAGATGGCAAGAAATGGGCTTGGAAAAAAAGAGGAGAGCACCTTTCTGAACACCTTGTTCAGCCAACGGTCAAACATGGAGGAGGTTCCTTGATGTTGTGGGGCTGCATGTCTTGGGAAGGAGTTGGGCATGCAGCAAAGATTGATGGAAAGATGGATGCTGAACTTTATTGCAGCATTTTGGAGGATGAACTACTTGCATCTATCAAGTATTTCAAGAAGAAATGCAAAGATACCCTCTTTCAACAGGACAATGCCTCTATCCACAAGAGCAGGCTTGCCACATCTTGGTTCCAAGACCACAGAATTCAGGTCATGGACTGGCCAGCTCAATCCTCAGACCTCAATCCTATTGAGCATCTTTGGGCTCATCTCAAAAAGAAGCTTGCAGCTTATCCAACACCCCCTAAGGGAATCAATGAACTTTGGGAGCGCACACAGCTGGAATGGGAGGCCATTGATCAAACTGTTGTGCAGAATTTGATAGAAAGTATGCCTAGGAGGGTGGAAGAGGTGTTCAAAGCAAATGGAGGATACACAAACTACTAATTTTTGGCATATACCCTATTTAGATACCAAGGCAAAAAAACTGTTCAAATGGATACACTGGAAGAAATACCTTATATCTTCTTACATAATTATGTTCATAGTATATATAGTATTTCATTACAAAGCTATGATGTAGAGCTTTAAAACAAGCCCACTAACATGTTATCAGCTGCAGTGGTTCTCTAGATATGGTTAATACAATGAAAATGTACAAAACATTTGAACGGTTTTTTTGGGTCACTGTATAATTATGAGCTCTTTCCCACCAGATTTGCAAATTCACTTGTTGTGATTGCATATTCATGTGTGTGCATATTCACATGAGGTAACACATGATTTGTAAAAAAAAAAAATTCTACATCGTGTCGGCCAGATGGTGATGTGGAGGGCATAGTTTGTACATACATGAAATTCTATGCTAGTCAACATGCACCCTTCGAATTCTCTTTCTCACATATTGCTCCCACATGTCACCAGCAATTCTGTCTCACCTGCGATTCGCTCGCTCCCTCTCACGCTGTGTCACTGGGCCTTCAGCAAGTTCACCAGCCTCCTCCTCATTTTGAGAGCCCATGTGGAGCTCAGCCACATCATCGAAGGCAGAAATCTCCCTAGGATCATACTCACAAATAAATTGTGCAGTGCTGCAAGTGCAGCTGGGATGCATGCCTGAATTGACATGTTATAGTTAAGGGGACAATTGAGTAATTGGAACCATCGCTTGAGGATTCCAAAGATGCATTCTACGACATTGCGAGCTTGAGCATGATGCAGATTGAACAACTCCTCACATGTGCATGGCCTGGGAAAAATGTTAGTGAGAAAACTCAGGAGACGAGAAACATTACCTCATGTTTGCGTGACCCCCATTTGACAAGATGGTACCACATGCCTCGATAAGGGGTGAGAAGAAGTACATCTGATGAGGCAAAGCCTCCATCACCAAGATAATACTTTCTGCTTGGGATAAAAAAATCAGAAAGTCATGCATCAAGGAAGAGTGTTGCATCAGCAGTGGAACCCTCCCAACCAGTCAGGAGATAGGTGAAGCGGAGGTCGAAAGAACATGCCACAAGGCAGTTCTTGTTATGAACCAAGGCCAGGTCCTGGCCGTAGATTGTCCTATTTCACTCAAGAGAGACCTCTCTCACTTTGCATTGCCGACTCCCTTCCATTTTCTGGGCTATCCCTCCTGCGGTACAAGATATCGCTATTGCAAAGGCACTATAACACGACCAGGCACCCATTTCCTAATCGGGTAATCATTGCGTGGCAGCCACATGGCCACCCAGCCACCAAGGACCCGAAACAGTGGCACAAACTCTTAGAAACTGTTGCATAAATCATCTGATGTCATCAAGGCTCCAATGACATCATGGCTGACTGAGCGACTCCACAGTGACCTCATAGGCTCACTAAGCGCTCCACAGTGACATCATAATGATGTCATCGCTCCACAATGATCAGTAATGCGCTCAGTAAGCCTGAAACTTGACACAAGCAAGTTTATGCCTCTGTAGTCCTATTGGATGGTACCAAAGAGTCTAGAATAGTCCCAGTTCTTTGTAATCGACCCTGTACACTGTATATAAGCCCCAATGAAGCATGGCAGTCGTCAGACTGTCCATTTGTGATACTCTCATCCTCCTGGGTACTCCCCTGCGACCACTCAGTTTAAAGTCTACTCTTGTCTTCAAGGTACTCTTCAATGACCGCCTGTTTAAAGCCCCTCACTACACTGGCCTCTAGCCTTCGCCTTTGTCTCTTGCAACACCTACCAGTCCCCATCTGGTACCTCCTTGTCGTTTGGCTCATCCTCCTGTTCAACGCCACCTTCACCGCGTACCATCTGTTCCGACCCTTGCCCACCTGCTCCTAAGTCCTTAGTGATCAGCAGTACGTGTCTTGACATCTGGACAGTCTCTCATCATCCCTGTATTGACCAGCCAACACTCAAGTGTCCACTCCTAACCCCCCCACTTTGGTTAACACCTCCTTGCACCTCCCTTCTCCTCTGCAACCTACCCCACGCACTGCCCTTTGCATCCTCACTGAAGACATCGACCCGGTCGACACATCCTCGCCCCTTAGCATCTTGTACTCCCCAACAGCCCCACCATCGTCTCCCAGCATTCCCCAGCCCATTCCTGACCAATTTGTCCCTGTTGGCACTCCCCCTCCAGCACAGAACGAGCAGCAGCAAGCAGACCGTCCTCCCTTGCCTGAAGGCTTCCTTGATCGCCCTCCTTGCACAGCATTCTGGTTCCACCCTCATCAGTACTTCGTCCTTCCCACCACCAATCGTTCCCGTGAGCAGTGGCGTCCCCTCCATGACTGAATCATCAAGATTATCTGGGGCGCATCCCTACCTCAGACCAGTTGAGTCGTCACGGCTTCACAGACACCTACACAACCACCTTTCGTGCACGCATCGTCCACACTTTTGCTGTGGAACCATCCGACGCTGCCCTTGCCACCCAGTACAATCTAACCCCCTTCGGCATCTGTTCCAACGTCGGGATCTATGCCCCGGATGCTGACTTCCCCCTTGGACGCATCGCATACATCTTCAATACTTCTTTGTTTAGGAAACTACTTACCTTGCCTGCTATTTACCGCCCTGCTTATGAGGGCTCATTTTGCTTATCCATTGTACACGACTTCTTGGACGGACAGCCTCACTTTTGCTTACAGTTACTTACACTTTGAGGAGAACAGTAACCGCATGTCCCTACGTCATTATTCGACTTATACAGTCGATACCATACGATTCAACCCTCAGTTACTTTGCTTCTGTTTCATGCCTCGCATTCCCCCTAACCCTCTCGAAATAATCGAGAGGTATCGCCTCAAAACCATAGATCTTGCGCACGGTTCTTAAAAAGTAAGAACCACCCTTGTAACGCTTCAATAAATATCAAATAAACCTTTTTCTTTGCCTTAACTAAAGTGCCTCGAGAATATGCCTTAGAAGAAGACGAAGAAGAAGACGCTATCACTAGACATGTCTTAAGTCTAAATCACTATCGAACCTGGACCTCCACTGCGTTTCCTGTTAACACCTTAACAAACCTACATGACGTACCAGGAATAGAACCACCCCACAAAGACTTTCCTCATCTCATTGTCAAGAGTTCCTGAAGTCTTACCATTTGGACAACTCCTAAGCCACGATGAACACGCATTATATCTTGAAACCCTTAGTCGACTCCTGCCACCAGCACGACAACAACTATTATATTGGCAACTTGCTCAAGCAAAGAACATCCAAGGACAACCAGTTGATTATCAATTCCCTGCGCTCTAGCGAATTGAATCTTTGGACCAGGATCATCCAGCCACGTCACCACCTCATTTGTAACGGCGTCGCGGCCGTTAGAGCGTTAGCTCAAGGTTCAGTGGGGCCAAGTCCCTGTGACTTGGTTCAAGGGTTCAATGGGGCCGGTTCAAGGAGACCGGTTCAAGGGTTTAGCGTCTCAAGGCTGAGTCAGACAGTGACTCAGTCCGCAGACCAGAGTCGATCTTCTGGTTTTTACAGAGAGGAGGACGATGAAAGAGAGGCAGAGGAGGAAGAGGAACGCAAGGGTTCCTTGAGGTGTGGTTTTAGGTCAAGCAGAGTAAAAGCCAGCACAAGCAAAGTTGTGATTGGGAGAGTATACAGGGCAAAGGATGCGACAGGAAATGGGACAAAGCTAAGCTTGGGGCATTCCCCAGCTTCTACAGCGCTTAATACTGTATGTGGCGAGGCTGTACAGTACCATAAGCGGAACAATAGATAAAGGTAGACAAATAGCAAAAGTAACTCAACAATAGGTGAAACCACAATACGTGAAACACAATAGATGAAACACAACAAGTGAAACACAATAGATGAAACAATAGGGAATCACCATCAAGGGGTGAACAGTAACCATGG
>JAGFNK010000510.1:0-37551 GCA_025769875.1 Russula earlei
AGTGCCACCCGGAAGCCAATCCTCCATGCCCCAAAATCCTCTTGACATCTTAAAATCTGGCCTTTCTGAGCTCAAAAAAGGTGTTGAAAGGTGCAGAACACACCTTCTAGGATGCCTGCAGCGAAAGGAGCAGATTTCCGAGGAGGAGGAAGCTTGGTTGGACAATGATGCAAATTATGTTGATGAAGAGGCCATCATTGCAATTCTTGAAGGATCCCTGGACTTTGAACTGGGATTGGCACAGCTTACTTCAGAACAGAAGAGGATGGTGGAGAAACTGAGAGGGTGTGGTAGTGGCAGTGGCAAAAGTCAGCAAGGGACCAAAATTGGGAACAAAAGGAAACGTGAGCGTACCATCCAGAGGCCACACACCTCTGAGAACTGACTCCGGGAATAGGGAACGACAGAGCAGTAAAGGGTGGAGGCAATGCAAAGAAGTCCAAAGGGGACAATAATCCGATATTCACAAAGAAAGAGAATGCCACATTGGCACAACGCATCGAAATTTTGGACTGGCACCACAAAAGCAATGAGAAAAATCAGTCGAAAACAGCACACCATTGGGATAAAATATATCCAAACTTACAATTGAAGCAGCCAACAATCTCAGCTTGGCTGAAAGATGAATCCAAATGGCGAGGACAGTGGGCCGATGTGGAATCTGGTGGACTTGGAACTGCTCTACAAGCAAAACAGGTCAAGCAAACAGAGCATCCACAGGTCACTGTGATGCTTGAACTCTGGGTGGCTGGGGCAAAATCGTATGGAGTAATCTTGACCGGAGACATCTTGCGCAAGAAATGGCGACGATTTGCAGACCTGGCCAAGATCCCTGAAGATCAAAGGCTTACACTCAGTGATGGGTGGCTTACTACCTTCAAAAAACGATGTGGATTAAAAGCATTTAAATGCCATGGAGAAGCAGGGTCAGCAAAGCAAGATGATGTCGAATGTGAGTGCAAGTGTCTTCAAGTTCTCATCGAAAATTCCGGATATAAGTTATCAGATATCTTCAATATGGATGAGACCGGGTTATTTTATGTGTGCGTTTCGAAAATCTGATCCATCAAACCAATTCTTACTTTGGTCCTTTGGTTAGAATGCCACCAGATTGTGGGCTCATGGAAACAGCTGCACCTGGTGTCAAAGGGAACAAGAAAAGACTAACATATGTGATTGCAGTCAATGCCAGTGGCAGCGAGAAGCTCCCACTCCTTATCATCAGAAAAGCAGCTAAACCACGTGCATTCCAAAAGAAGTCAGGTTCCAAGCTTGGCTTTTATTATCGCAGCAATACAAATGCATGGATGACAACAAAAATATATCAAGAATGGATCACAGAATGGGATCACAAACTAATGAGACAGAATCGGCACATTCTGTTACTTCAAGACAACTTTAGTGGCCATGTCCCACCAAATGGCCTCAAAAACATTTGTGTCAAGAAGTTTTCACCAAATCTCACTGCCCATGTTCAGCCTGCAGATGCTGGGATTATCCAATGCTTCAAGGCTCATTATCGCAGCAAATTTATCAACCAGGCTATCGATCGTTATGATGGCAATATCACCCCATCACTAATTTATGAAATTGATCAACTTGAAGCAATGCGTCTCACGGAAATTGCCTGGAGTGAAGTCTCTGCTGAGACAATCCGAAATTGTTGGCACAAAGTTGGAATTCTTCCAACTTCACTCCTGCATCCCGCGGACATTCCAACACCCTCAGTTCCTATCTTCACACTTCTCAACAGTTACCAGCCAGCTGAAATCAACCATATGGCTCATGCTGAACAGGATCTTGTTGACTTGTTGGCCCAATTGGAGAGTAGGGGTATCCTGCAGCCAAGGAACATGATGGATCTTGGAGAGCTATTGAATCCCAAGGGGGAGCAGGATCTTATTGAGGAAGTATCAGATATTGATATCTTTGAGGCAGTCATGCAGGGTCACGAGCAAGAAAACTTTGATTATGAAGATGATGGCAGCATGGACAAGAGGCCAACTCGAGAGGAGGCCATCACTGCGTCACTTGCCTTACAAAAATATCTTATCAATATTAATAAGCCATTTGCCCGACAGCTGGAAGCAGCTCTGGCAAGCTTTGGTTGCCAGATCTGCCTTGATCAGGCCCAAATGATGCGAGATACAGCAATAACTGATTATTTTACATCAAAGTAACATAGCTGATTGTATATACAAGCTAGAACATGGAATTTGGGGTCTCTGTATGCACATCTCTCGAAACCCATACTCTGTAATAACCCATAGTTTTGGGCATCCACGGACCACTATGGGTTATGAGAGAGTTGACTGTATATAATAAATTAATATGCATTTTTTTTTGTTGTCATTTACATATTCACATATTTGGGGTTACACATGATGTGTCAGCGTCAAACTCGGAGTCAAGCAGTCCAACTCGAGCTCAACATCTGGGTGCATGCAGCCCCATTTTCACCAGAGCTGCACATACAAAATTTGCACAAAGATGTGCACCCACACATTGGTGACACATATTCTGCCTCAATGACATGCTTGCAATACCCCACTTGGAAGGAGTGGAAGGAAGGGTTAGAAAAAATATTTTACATTTCACATGTAAACCCAGCAAATCACACCGGAAAATAACTCATATTTGAAATGGACTCATATTAGTTTATTATGTCACTTACATCACACCTGTCATTCCTGTCACTCCTGGAAAATCCTGAAATCCAAGTTCAAGTTCAAGATTCAAGAATTCTCAGTTGGTAAAAGGGGCCTAAGCCATGTTTTCGAGGTGCACAATTTTGGCTGCTGTGGGAAAGTGGCCATCTATTTTTGTGGTTGTTCCCGAAATATGGCTCTGCTGGCAGCTTTTGGCCTGCAAGTGGTACCATCTTTTTGTTGCGGCCATTGCTGACTTAGCTTTTTGTCTTGTATTATTGTGTTTGTATTTGTCTGCAAAGACAGTGAGCATTTCCACGCCATCTATCATTGCGGCCGTTGCCAGTTGACTAATTTGTTTGGCGGTCTGAATTCACCCAGTTCTGGTACCCAGTTGCCACACCTTTTTTTTTTTTTTTTAAATCCAAATTTGTATTCCACTGCATGTAAAACATGATACAGAGGTGGTCACAGGCATGGTATGTGACGTAATGTGATTAGGTGTTTATGGGTCTTTGGTTGTCTGCTGAGGTGGTATGACAGCAATAGAGTATAGTGTTTGGTGGTTGGTTGTGATGATTATGTGGGGTGTCTCTGTGTTCCCCGGTTCTCCCTTCTCCATCCTGGGTCCCAACTGGCTGCCACACTGCAGCAAACAAAGCAATTGAGCTTATCAAGCTCGTAATCTGGGTGATCATGTATTGAGAAACGTTGGGACTCTGCCTCCATGGGAAAAGACTGAGGTTTGCCAGTGCACAAGCATGCGCTATTTTTCCATTCCATCATATTGAATACGAATGAACCACAAGCCATGGATCTCAGTTGGTTACCCCCAACCCTAACCCCACCCAAAAGCGCCCCCAACCCCAAGGAAGAGCCCCCTGACCCAAAGAGGGCTCAATTACCAGAAGGAGAGCAACAAAAAAGCCTAGCCCTGTTGCAGGAGGCCACAGCCAACAGCAACAAGGCCACTACGGGCGAACCACAGGCTGGAGAAAACACCTCCACTGACCTACTCTCTCATGCCTCAGAGGTCCTTGACTAGGGCTGTTCACTGTACCATATCACAGGCATGGCTGTATATTTGATGGGTCCAAATGGGTCTACCTGTCCTGACCTTGTGCCATATCTCAACCTACTGTGAACTCAAATGGGATGGTATGGGGGATTGAACAGCCGTATTATGGGTAATGGGTCATATATTAGGAACGAAACTACTGATACGACATGTTCTCATTGCAAGTGCAATTTCTTTTTGACTAGTATAAGGGTCCTGATGGTCTCCGCCCTCAAGCTAGCATGACAGAGAGAGATTGTGTCTTGGCCACCAGAGAAAACCCTCTCTACAGCCACTGCAGAAGCTGATGATGACAGTGAGCTGTGAACAAAAGGAAAGAAAAAAGAAAAACTCACCCAGGATGGACAAGATGTCACATGCAAGCCAATACAAGTTGGGAAAAGAAGTTCAGCAGTGCAACCACCACTGAATTGGATTGCAAGTGTCAAAATCCTCTTGAGGGAGCTTCCAGAACTCAAGGAGTTCATTGATTGGCACACAAGGTTTCTGGAATTGAGCAGTAAAATTCTTCTGTGGGGAGCAGTTGAGCATCAAGGCGGTCTGAGTGGATGGGTTAGATGGGGAAGGGCATGGTGCTATCTTGTTTGCATAATGTGTCTTGTAATACACATGAAGCTTGTTCTTTGCCACTTTGAGGAAAGGGGCAAGATCTTCATTGCCTTCACACTTGTCCAAAAGTGCTGAATATGAGATATGAGGGTCCAAAACTCAAGACAGTTTCAGTGTGATAGACAAATGATTCACAAGATGAGACTTATGAGATGCCCACAGATAGAAAGGTGACTCATCAAATTTATAATAATATTCACTGAGTTTTAGATGGGCATTGGAGAGGCCTTGAATGAGCTGCAGGGATAAACCCTGTTCCTCATGAAGAATGTCCCTGATTTTGGCCTGGAGTCCACAGAAGATTGCATGAGTGGAAGAGATCATTGGTTTCTTTATTGCTGACATTTGAGTAGTGGCAGACTGGAATGGCTTCATGTTACAGCGTTGTGGCCATTGGAGTGTTAGCTCAAGGTTCAGTGGGGCCAAGTCCCAGTGACTTGGTTCAGGGGTTCAATGGGGACCAGCTCAAAGAGACTGGTTTGAAGGTTTAGCATCTTGAAACTAAGTCAAGGATGATCTAATCTGCAGACAGAGTTGATCTTCTGGTTTTCACAGAAGAGGATGGCAATGAGAGAGAAGCAGAGGAGGAAGAGGAACACAAAGGTCCCTTGTGACAAGCTCAAGTCAAACAGAGTATAAGCCAGCACAACACAAGTTGTGATTGAGAGAGGGTACAGGGCAATGGATGCAAAAGGTAATGGGACAAAGCTAAACTTGGGACATTCCCCAGCTTCTACAGGTGCTTAAATACTGAGTGTAGCAAGGCTGTACAGTACTATATGCAGAACAATAGACAAAAGGTAGGCCAATGGCAAAAGGGGATCAACAACAGGTGAAACACAAGAAGGTAAAGTGACAGCTATCAATCAATATCAAGGGATGAAATGGTAACCAAAGGGACAAGGGTGACAGAAGGGAACAACAGCAGAAGAGGTTAGTGACAAACCAACAAGGGGGTAGATCATAACATCATGCCCCCCTCATGCTTAGTTCTCTGAACTAATCGGTCTCAGGGCCTGACTCATGGAGATCATCGCCTTCAACCTCTTGCCACACGCTCTGAGAGCCTACTGCCTTGGGGCAGAAACCTCTGTAACTCTGGTGGGTCCTCCTGAGAATACTGTCTGCCTGTCTGCTGCAGTTGGTGCGAGGTCTGTTGCAATCTTTGTTCCAGTGACCCCTAGTGTTGCAATGTTTGCAGACATGTTGTCATTTCTGGAACTGATGACATTGTGCTTTGGTCATGTGTGCAGGTGTGAGGGGGGTGTTAGGGGTGCTGGCATTGTCAGAAAACATCTGTGGGAAGTGGGAGGGTGATCCCACGGGGGCATCATTTTGGGACTGATCAACGACTCAAGGAAGATATTTGAGAGGAGGGGTCAAAGAGAGGGGATGTCATGAACCATTTCCCAGAGAGGGCCCTTGAAGGACCCTTCCTTATGAGAGGAAACCCAGCCTCTATGGTGTCACCCTGTTCACATGGACAAAAGGGGTGAGTAGAGGTGTCCACAATATCGTATGTGCATTGTTGCATGAGCAATTCTTGGCACAATCAACATACAGCAAGCCCCACTTAATGGCAACCCTTTTAGCAATAAAGGACAGTATTATAGCCTCCCTAAGGACCCTTCTAGGACGACTCTAAGTGCTCTACAATAGGCACTAACATGATACTAAAGACCCTACAACACATTATTAGACTAACTCTAATAACCATAGCACAAACTATAAAGCAATACTAAGGACCTTAATAGAAGTATTAGGGTTGACTCTAAGGACCCTAATGGAACTATATAAGGGGCTTTATAGGCAACTCTATTCCCTGAACCAAACTACAAGTCCTCAAATGACTGGCCCTAAACTAACTAACAGCAAAAGCATCAGGTGCTTTGCACGTGTACTAAAGCAGTGAACACATGGACAGTAAAGGCTCTTACTCATCAAGAGGAGCCTTCTTACTCAGCAGCTTACTGAGCATGACTGAGCATGCTCAGTAAGCATACTCCGACTTCTTGCTCATCCATCTATTGTGCTTGATAACAAGGTTATAACTTGTTCCCTGTTTAGCAGTTCTCTTGTAGTATATAAGCACTCAATAAAGTAGCGGACAGTCTTCAGACTGTCCATTTGTTTACAGCACTCTCTACCCCTGGGATACTCCTTTAAGGACTGTCCCCTTGTGACCATTCTGGCTTCTTCCCTGCGTACCTGCTCGACTCTACCAGTAACTATACCTCTCTGGTATTTGGTACTGCTTTGGACTCTACTTCTTGCCCTCACCATCTTAGATGTCTATTGACTTGTCTTTGAGCTTACCCCTTGCTCTTGAACTGGATAGTTCAACAGTGAGTCATGACATCTGGACAGTCTCTACCAACCTGTGCTGACCAGTCGACTCATCAAGTGTCTGACAACATTCCAACCACTGGGTCTCTGGAGCCTCACACTCCCAACATCCAACTACTTTCCCTTCCCCAATCTTTTCCCCTTGTCCCAGGCCTGTCTCCGCCACCTGGACTTCCCCCCATTGTAGCTCTTCCCCTCCTGGGGACTTACACAGAGGATAACCCCTCCAATGACCAAGAAAACCTTTCCCTGGTCCCATGTGGCTTCTTCAATCCTCTGGACTGCACTGAGTATACTTTCCACCCCCACCAGTTCCAAGTTTATGGGGTCCAACAGAATGAAGTAGAACACTGGCACCCTTTGGAGGAGGCAGGACAACATGACACCCTCTCTTCCATCCCTACTATAGGTCACTTGCTGTTATGGCATCGTGGCTGTAAGAGCATTAGCTCAAGGTTCAATGGGGCCAAGTACCTGTGACTTGGTTCAAGGGTTCAGTGGGGCCGGCTCAAAGGGACCGGATCAAGGGTTTAGCGTCTCAAGGCTGAGTCAAACAATGACTCAGTCCACAGACAGAGTCGATCTCCTGGTTTCACAGAAGAGGAGGAAGAGGAACACAAGGGTTCCTTGAAATGTGTTATGGTCAAGCAGAGTATAGGCCAGCACAAGCAAGTTGTGATTGAGAGAGTATACAGGGCAAGGGATGCGACAGAAAATGGGACAAAGCTAAGCTTGGGGTATTCCCCAGCTTCTACAGGCACTTAAATACTGTATGTAGTGAGGCTGTACAGTACTATATGTGGAACAATTGATAAAAAGCGAGCCAATAGCAAAAGAGACTCACAATAGATAAAACAATAGATGAAACACAACGAATGAAACAATAAGGACCATCAACATCAAGGGATGAAACAGTAGTCAAGGGGACAGGGGTGAAAGTGAAGAACAACAAGGAGTAGTTTAGGGACGAACCAAAAGAGGGGTAGATCACAACACTTGCTCCAGTGACTGTCCACCGACACCTTTGTTTCCCCATTCTGGGCCAAAACTGCCCACACTTTTGCAGTACTGCCTACCAACCATGACCTTGTCAAGCAGTTTAATCTAGCAAGCTTTGAGGTGTGTAGTTCTGTAGGAATACACCCTCCAGACATAGACTTCACCTTCGGTTGCCTCCATTACCTGTTTAATTCATCCATACATCGCCATTTGGAGACACTGCCCACCATTTACTGATTTGTGTACCAAGGGTCTTTCCTCCTCACTTCCATTCACGACTTCCTTGACAGCAGAGTCTATTACTCATATGCTTACTTAAGGGTAGCTGAGGGAGGATATATATCGTTCAAAAATAGCTTCTTGAACTCCCAAGACAACCTCCGTCTTTACCCCGCCTTGTCTCGCTTTTGCTTCCTCCCACATCTCCCTTTGAATCCCTTGCTTACTTTGGATCCCCTTTGCCCAAGCATCATCAATATAGCCACCTAGTGCACAGTTCTTAAAAAGTAAGAACTACCCTTGTAACACTAGAACCAAAGAATCAAAACTTTTCTGCAGTGCCTCCGAGATTCACAGTTTCCCCCAACCCAAGTGTCAACTCTGAATACAACTCAGAAGACAATGCAATCCTCCATCAGAGGGAGCTCATTGCTAATCACCTTCCCATCCTTCATGACATCTACTTCCCCCCAATCTCGGTTGTCAACATCTACGACTGGCAACAGATCAACATCTGGTTGCACAATGCCTACGTCCTCCGAGACTTGGTAGGTCTCCTCCTGTTTGGACAAATCCTCAACCAGGTGCAATATGACCTTTTCATTGACACCCTAAACCACCTCGTTGAACCTGCTTGCCACCAACTCTTGTTCTGGCACCTCTCAAACTCAAGGAACTTTGATGGGGAGCTGACTAGCATCCTCTCATTTACTGACAGTGATGAGGAGCTCTGGACTGAGGTGATCCTTCCCCAACACTATGCCCTTATACAGGAGCTGTTGGAGGGACAAGCCTCATACTACCTGACACTTTTCACCCTCATGCACAAGCACATTGCCATGCAGTGCAATTATCTTTGCCTCAACCAATCTGTACAAGAGGGACAAGCAACCCTCCAGCTAGCATTTGTGGAAGGGAGAAGATATATTTACTCCTGGATTGAAGCTACGTGGACCCATGGCATCATTGATGCCCCACAGAATCTGGTAGACCCTGCCAGACTGTACTCCCCACCTCCAGCAGTCTACATAGGCCCCCCCATTCCCAAAGAACTTTCCACCATCAGCTGGCCTCTCACCCCTATAGTGAGACGTACTCCGACCAGCAGCATCTGTACCCATTGATCCCCTACTCCAACTCATCCAGCTGTCTGCCTCTGCCTTGGAGTAGTGCTTCAAAGTCCAGTCAAGTCCAGTTTTTCCCATGATTTTGGTGTGACCGTGACCATGACTGGCTGCTGGTTTGTCCAATCCTCAAAATACCAGACCAGACTGCACATGACTGGTTACATGCGGTCATTTACAGTCAATTGACCAGTTCAGACCAGTCCCAAGCAAAACAGAGGATGACTGGTTGAAACCAGTTCTTGACCCAGGAACAGCCAGCCACACTGGCCTCACCTTTCCCTTGCATCATCATTGCCACCATGCTGCCACTTCCCTCTCTCTCATGTTGCTGCCACTTTCCACCACCACCCTCGTTGCATGCACTGTAAGGTGGGTTCCTGCTGGCTTGGGAATCATGCAGTGCACTACCTTCATGCACTCCCTCCCTCCACGCATGCTGGGCAAATGCCGACACATGAATCCATGATGACACAACTGAGCTTCCCATGTGTGCAAAAATCACGGGTTAAGCTGTACATTTTTCTCTCTCTCTCATCTGGCCAATCCCTAAACTCAAGACCCTGATGGCATGCAACCCATCTTGTCCCATGAGCTCGACTTTCGTGCCTTGAGCCATGTGCATTTTTTTTTCTCTTTCTTTCATTTTCATGGCTTTCTGATTCATTCCACTTTTCAGGCTGCGTTTTCGTTCATACCGCACCCACCCACTCATGCGCCACAGCCTATGTTTGCCATCACCACCATGTCTCTGTTGCGCAGCATAGAGTGCAGCTAACAGGGCAAGCAACCCACCTTAGAGGTTGTGCTAATGCTCAAGTGATATTGGGGTGTAGAGCGATATGTATACTCGTCTACAGGTATGGTATTTATACCTCTATGACCCAGGGCTGTTCCTAAGTCCAAAAGAGGTGACTACAGGTGTCCACTATATCGCGCATTCAGTGACGCGTGATGTGGAAACATTCTAGATGCAGCATAAGGCTACATCTTGTGATAGATAGCATAGTATGCGTAACCCTATTGCCATAAGCGCATATACTAAAGTTCTGTCTAACACATAACATCTATGAGCAGATCTTGAACCTTGTATGAAGGTCTTTGCCTTCTTTGATCTGTTCAGGTTCCGGTTCAACAGTCTCCTCCCTCACCTCATCTCACTCCATCACCACCTCTGCCTGGCACGCACATGCAACGTGTCTTTTCCCACATTGAGCCGTGTGCATTTTTTTCTTTCTTTCTTTCATTTTTATGGCTTTCTGATTCATTCCACTTTGCAGGCTGTTTTTTTGTGCTGGTGTTTGTTCTGTGGCACCCACCCACTTGTGCGCCACAACCCATCACTACCACACCTCCTCCCTCACCTCGTCTCACCTTGTCTCCACCTCTGCCTCGAACATGCACACAGAACATCTAGGTATAGGAAGAGGTTCACACTATGACAGGTTATGACCAGTCATCTGGTCTGGTCTAAGGTGAATCATGGCTGGTCACAGAATTGGGTGCGGGACCGTGATGGACAAAGCGACGTGACGCTCCATTCCTTCCATCCTTCGCTACCGACTGCACGCTCATGCTACCACCTCGCACCTGACATTAAGACCTCGACCGCATCGCCCACCCCTCACCACTGACCACATGCCCATGCAACGTGTTTGCATCTCACGCCTTTTGTCATGAACCATTCTCTGGAGAGGGCCCTTGAAGGACCCTTCCTTATAGAAGGAAACCCAGCCTCTATGGTGTCACCCTGTTCACATGAGCAAAAGGGGTGAGTAGAGGTGTCCACAATATCACGTGTGCATTGTCGCGCGAGCGATTCTCAGCACAATCGACATACAGCAAGCCCCACTTAATGGCAACCCTTCTAGCAATAAAGGACAGTATTAGGGCCCTTCTAGGGACCCTTTAGGACGACTCTAGGTGCTCTACAATAGGTACTAACCTAGTATCAAAGACTCTACAATGCGTTATTAGACCAACTCTAATAACTATAGAATGAACTATAAGGCAATACTAAGGACCTTAATAGAAGTATTAGGGTCGACTCTAAGGACCCTAATAGAGCTATATAAGGGCCTTATAAGATAACACTATTCCCTAACCAAACTACAAGTCCTCAAATGACTGGCCCTAAACTAACTAAACAAAAAATGAATCAGATGCTCGCACGTGCACTAGAACAGCAAACACGTGGACAATGAAAGCTCTTACTCATCAGGAAAAGCCTTCTTACTCAGCAGCTTACTGAGCATGACTGAGCATGCTCAGTAAGCACACTCCGACTTCTTACTCATCACTCTATTGTGCTTGATAACAAGGTTATGACTTGTTCCCAATTTAGCAGTTCTCTTGTAGTATATAAGCACTCAATAAAGTAACGGACAGTCCTCAGACTGTCCATTTGCTTATGGCACTCTCCACCCCTGGGATACTCCTTTAAGGACTGTCCCCTGGTGACTATCCTGGCCTCCTCTCTGCGTGACTGCTCGACTCTCACAGTAACGGTACCTCTCTGGTATTTGTTACTACTCTGGACTCTGCTTCTCACCCACGCTGTCTTAGACGTCTATCGACTCGTCTTCGAGCTAACTCCTTGCTCTTGAACTGGATAGTTCAACAGTGAGTCTTGACACCTTTCACCTGCTGAAGCCCATCATGTTCATCATGTCACCGCCATCGATTGGCATTGCTGCTGCGTCCTGCACGTGTTCGAGACACGCCCTCTCTCATTCAGCCTTCTTCATGGCCTTCTTCTCTGTGTGCATGGCCAGCTCCTTGTCTCGGATTTCAGCGAGCTGCTTGTCAAAGTCAAACACTTTCACTTGAGATGCTTCCTTGGTCTGCACATGGGGGGAGGTGATTTTAGCACGGACCTGCTCAAGGGTAGACTGTTCCAACCGCGTCCTCTGTCTGAGCACATGCAGATCTGTTTGCGTCATTCATTCCTCACCACACCCTCAACCACCTCGCCCAGTCCCAATCCTCTGATTCCCTTTCACCATTCCATTTACTTTATTATCTTCTACTCTTTGTACTTCCCCCATGTATATGAAACCCTTAGCTACCCTGTAGTAAAGAGAGAGAAGAATAAGATCCCCTTTCCTTTGACATCTGCCTCTGCTTGAATGAAGAACTTCAAACAACCAAGTGTGTGATACCAGCTCCTCTCTCCCCTTCTTGCTCCCACCTCTGGTTCCTCAGTTGATGTCCACTTAATGGTCCAACAACCCTGCTCTTTCACATTTGTGCATCTCCAGACACCACACTGGTGGTCTAGAGCTTGCCTAAAGCTGTGACCATAGTCCTCAAACCCATGAAATCTTGACAGAAATTCCAGGCACACCAGGCACACCAGTCTTGACCAGGATTGACCAGTCTTGACCAGTCTTGACCAGTCTTGACCAGTTTTTATCAGTCTTGAGAGTTGATGTGACTGTGACTGGACATTCTACAATCCAGTTTGACCTTGACTGAAAGTTCATTCATGATCAGTCAGGTCAGGTTCAGTCAAGCAATTTTTTGCAGTCAATGTGACCTGACCTGAAAGCACTACTTGGAGGTGAAATGAGGGTCATGATCAGAGATGATCTTGGAGGGGACTCCGTCCATGGGAAGGCATATCATAAGAACAATTTAGCCATTTCAAGGGTTCCCATATCCTTATGGCAAGGTATAAATATTGCCGCCTTGGTAGAATCATGGTCAGTGATGGTCATGATGGTGTTGTGTCCTTCTGATGGGGGAAGATCAATGATCCAATTGATGGTTAAGGTCTGGAATGGTTTCTGGAATTCTGGGGGGATCGGGTAAATTGGAGGTCAAGTGGGGTGGGTGGAAGATTTGTTGGTTTGACAAGTGGCGCAGCCCAAAATGTAATCTTGGATGAAGTAGCCCATTTTTGGCCACCAGAAAGATTCTTGGATTGAGTACAGGGTCCAGGCATTTCCTGTATGCCCACTGAGAATGCTGTCGTGGTGGGCCTGTAGGATTTTTTGTAAAAGGGGTTCTTGATATGGCACAACCAATCTTCCATCTTTGAATAATGTGCTGTCTTCTTCCTGGAGGTTGTGTTTGACTTCCACATTAGTAGGTCTGATTGTTGCTTCTTTTGTTCAGTTAGGACCTGAGCATAGAGATCCTTGGTGCAAAGTGTTTGGATGAAGAGTTTATCAGGAAGTGCCATGATGTTCTGATTATCTCCCAACCTGTTGTTGTGGTCTGGTCGTCATGATAAGGCATCTGCTCTGTTAGAGACCCCTGGTTTGTGATGGATTTTGAAGTGGTAGTCTGCAAGTGTGGAGATGTACCCTATGATTCTTCAATTGATTTTGTGGGGAAGTCGGTAGTGAGCAAGGTTGGCATGGTCCATGAAATTTTTGATAGGGTGTTTGGTTCCCACTAGCAAGTATTGCCAGCGATGAAGTGCAAGGATCAGGGCCAGGAATTCTCTATCCCAGACTGGGTAGTTCCTTTCTGCTTCATTGAATGCATGTGACATGTTGCCAATCATTTTTCTTTTTCCCCTTGAATCCTTTTGGAACAAGATTGCTCTGGTGGCAAACTGTGAGGCATCAGTTTCTAACTTGTATGGGAGATTGGGATTGGCCGTGTAGAGTTCAGGGTCATCACAGACTGCAGATATCAGAGTTTCTAGGGCAGTGGTCGCTTCTGGGGTCCAGAGGAAGGGGGTCCCTTTCTTGATTGTGGAGAAGATGGGACACCTATTTTTGCAAAATCTCAGATGAATGGTCATTGATAATTGAGGGTGCCCATGATTTGTTGTACCTGTTTCAGATTATTTGGGGGTCTTGGCCAATTTTTGAGGCCATCCATTTTGACTGGGTTGATCTTGAGGGTCCCTTGGTTGATTCGGAAGCCCAAGAAGTCAATTTCATGTTGTTCAAAGGCACATTTGGATGCCTTTAAAAAATAGGAGTCCCTTTCGAGTAGGTCAAGAAACTTGTGTGTGATTTGTTGGTGAAGGTGTTCTTCCCCCAATCCTGTGGCTATTGCCACATCATCTAGGTAATTACAGGTGTTCTCAGGGTATTTGAGGAGCCAGGGTCGGAGAGTGTGGTTCATTGCTTGCTGGAAGGCTGCCAGAGTGTTGGTGAAGCCAAAGCCCATCACCATGGGGATGAATGTGCCAAATTGGGTTTTGAAGGCTCCCTTGTGCTGGTCTTCTGAGTGAATCAGGATATTGTTGTAACCAGCTCTGACATCAAATTTGCTGAAGGTGGTTTTACTCCTCAGACAGTGTAATTGGTTTTCCATGTTGGGCAGAGTGTGATAATCTGGGATGGTGGCATTATTGAGCTTTCGGTAGTCTACTACCATTTGTGGGGCAGTGCCATCTTTCTTTTGGACAAAGAAGACCAGGGAGACAAAGTCTGAAACACCATCTTTGATGAAGCCCTTGGCTAGATCCTCTTGTATTTGTCTTGATAGTTCTTGTTTCTCATTGTGGGGGAGAGGGTAAGTTCAGCAATCAAGGAATTTTGAGGCGTCAGGTTTCAAGGTAATTCTAAAGTCAAGTTCTCCTCAACTGCATGGGAGTCATTTAGCTGCTTCTTCTGAGAAGACTTTCTGGTGACATGAGTATTCAGGGGGAATAGAGGTTGTCCTAATCTGTGCAATTCAGATTTTAGGTGGGTTCGTTGGAGATACAGGGGTGAGGAGGACCCCTAAATGGTTTCTAAGGTGACCAGTACTCCAGTTGACAAGGGGGTTCAGTGCCTTCAGGAATGGGTAGCCCAGGATCATTCTATCTTCTCCCAAATTTGTAACATAAATGGTGAGAAGTCGCATGGTGGGGCCATGTCATATGGCTATGTGAGCATAATGTATTAGTGCTCCTCCTTGATTGTTAGTGCCATCTAGGTTGATGATGGGCCTGGGGGTTCTGAGAGTTCAAAGTGGGATTTGTAACTTTCCCACAATTCCTTGACTGATGAAATTTTCTGTTGTGCCACTGTCTAAGAGCACTTGGCAAGTCTTCCCATTGGTTGTGATCATAAAAGGAACTTTCATTGAGTTTTCTTTATGGTTGACAATGGTATCTATCTGGGCTGTAGTACTGACTGTTGTACCTTGGCCTAGAGAAAATCCTCTTTGAGGATGAGGTCCCAAAGTTTGGCTCTTTCCTCCACTGGTAACGCTTTCATTCAGGCCACCATAGTGGAGGCTTCTTCTTCCTTTGGTAGTTCTGGGGTTGGTTTGGTGGTGTGAGCTTTGGAAGTGATAGGGCTTGAGTTTTTTGAAGTTGGACTTGGCAGAGTCTATTTGCATGCAGTTGGGGTGGTGGGTTCTATGTTCCAAGGTAGGTAGGGTTTTTCTTCCCTTGAGTTTCTCCCTGATGGTGATGAAACATTGATGTTGTCTTCTGGCTTCTTCTTTCCATTCTTGGAGAGTGGTGGGCCAGACATCTTTGTTGAGAATTGTGGCATAGAGTCCATGTTTGAGTCCATTCTTGAAACTTTCGATGGTGATTACGTCGGTTTCGGGCCGTCCAGTTTTGGCCAAGAGTTGTTTGAAGGTGGAAATGTAGTCATCTAGAGACTCTTTCATTTCATGTTTGGCAAGGGCTGCTTGAGCATCTTCTTTTTCTGCTGTATTGGTGAACTTGAATGTGAAGTCCATGACAAAGTCATTCCATAATGCTTCATCCATTCTGTTGACAGGGTTTTGGGCTCTAGTCACCTTTTCCCTAAGTGTGGTTGCTTGTGAGTTGACCCATCCTTTGACCTTTTCTTCCTGAATATAGGAAAGGGCCAGCATCATTCATTTGAAGGGGGAAACCATCACTGCCTTATTGTCATTGAGGCCCCAGTACAGGTTAAATTCCATGATGAAGCATTTTGTTTTATTTCTTTCCCCCGTGAACGCTGTGGGTTCCTTACCACTAAGGGAGCCATTGGCTCCTTGTGGTGCTGGAGCTAGGGCAACTGGAGGGGCCTGGGTGACAACTGGAGGGGATTGCACAGTGATTTGGGGGGCTTGTGCAGCAATTTGGGGTGCTTGTGCAGCAATTTGGGGTGCTTGTGCAGCAATTTGGGGTTGAGCTGCCATGATAGGTTCAGGGGGGTTCTGTGGTTCAGTTTCTGGGGTTTCAATGGGTTCCTGATTTTCAGGAAGGTTCTCTATTTCTATTTCAGGGGATTTGAAGGGTGTCTGTGGTTCTTGTTCAGGAGGTCAGGGGAGTTGCCTTCCGATTCTGATGAGGTTTTGTAGAGGGGGTCGTCTTCCCTCCAATAGCCTAACCCAAGGCTATTCCTGATGAGCTCTAGGTCCTGATGAGTATAGAGCTGTCCTCTCCTGAGTTGTAGCTCAAACCAGCAGTTGTTGATGAATTCAACTGGTAGTTCCTCATTGTTTTCAGTGGTAACATAGCAGAGGAGGTGTGGAAGCTGTCCCAAGTGGCAGTTCCAACAACATGTTGGGGGAGGTCTGGGGAGGGTCTAGGTTGGACACGGATCCAGCAGTTTGGTGGTAGTTCAAATTGATCTCCAGAATGGAGTTAGAGAAGCTTAGCTTGTGTTTACAGCATGCAGCCATTGGAGTGTTAGCTCAGGGTTCAGTGGGGCCAAGTCCCAGTGACTTGGTTCAGGGGTTCAATGGGGACCAGCTCAAAGAGACTGGTTTGGAGGTTTAGTGTCTCAAGACTAAGTCAAGGATGACCTAATCCACAGACAGAGTTGATCTTCTGGTTTCACAGAAGAGGAGGGCAATGAGAGAGAAGCAGAGGAGGAAGAGGAACACAAAGGTCCCTTGTGACAAGCTCAAGTCAAACAGAGTATAAGCCAGCACAACACAAGTTGTGATTGAGAGAGGGTACAAGGCAATGGATGCAACAGGTAATGGGACAAAGCTTAGCTTGGGACATTCCCCAGCTTCTACAAGTGCTTAAATACTGTATGTAGTGAGGCTGTACGGTACTATATGCAGAACAATAGACAAAAGGTAGGCCAATGGCAAAAGGGGATCAACAACAGGTGAAACACAAGAAGGTAAAGTGACAGCTATCACTCAATATCAAGGGATGAAACAGTAACCAAAGGACGAGGGTGACAGAAGGGAACAACAGCAGAAGAGGTTAGTGACAAACCAACAAGGGGGTAGATCATAACACTTCAGCCAGTGCATTACCATCTTGATTGCCCTCCAATCTTGCTTGTTCAGGCGATTTTGGATTAAATCTTCAAGACAGTAGAGGTAGGTGTTCATAGCTTCACAATGTTGTAATGCCTGGCCTAGAACTGTGTCAGATGAGTATGTTTGGACTAAACACCAATTACAAAGCATCTGGTGGGTTGACGACCATCTGGTCTTGACATCTAGAATAATCATGAATGCAGTACTGCTGGCATCCACTAATTCTTCTGAAAGATACATCCAGACTTCCTGCAGCCAGCTTTGCTGCCTCTGAGGACTTGAGTGAACCACTTGTATGACTTTGTGAAGCTGACAGAAAAGAGTCAGGCACAGGTATGAGTGGACAAGGACATATAGAACACACCTTGGAAATAGCTTCAAAGACATTTTCTTCACAATCTTTGTCATCTGCACAAGCATTGCCATTGTCACTGGCCCAAACTGTAACTTCATCTTGATAATTACCTCCACAAGCTGCACTCTTCTTGCTATCCCTCTTTGAGATTGCACCAATGGCCTCAAGGCGCTAGCACACATTAGCATATGACATAAAGGCTATGAGAGTCAATTACAAACCTTGAGCGCAGCGAGATGGATAGTATGAGGCATACATCACATACAAGAGTCTCTGGCTGAAATCTTATGCCTTCTGCATAACAGTGCACCTCTAAAGTGGTCATCATTGTGTCATTATTGCTGGCATTGTCCATTGTTATTGTGATAATCTATACTTTGTCAGTAAGGATAATCAATATCCTAACAATGTACCCTGCCCTTGAGTCTGTACAGTTCCAAGGTTTCCCAAACCACTTTGGCCATGTTGTTGCCTGAGTGAGCACCAATCAGCTCCTGGAAATCAATGAGACGCTCCTCTAAATTCCCTGATCAGTGGAGAAGAATGTATGAATAAAGGTACACATGCCTAATTCTCCTTTGTTGGTGACATAATGAGCAACAATTGCCAAGAATGCAAGCCATTGCTCAATGTCCATGCATCGAGGGAGAGACTGACCTTCCCTTCCAGGGACTGTAATTGAGCATTAGATACAAGTTTTATGTTATTGCCATTTTCAGCGCACTTGGCGGAGCTTGAATTCCACCCAAATTGGCACAGAAACCCCCTCAAACATGCAGGATAACTATCTCCCTCAAAACAGCTTCAATTCACATAAAACTTATTGTCCCTGAATCGCCTGAATGAGGGCTAGGCAGCCCCATTGTTTTCATGAGATTTGAGTGAGAATTGGTGGAGCTGGACTCAAGCCACCTCCACATGTGTATTAGATGGATTACAACTCAAAATCATGGTCTATATCTATTATTTTTCCCTCATGTTGTACCCATGGGCTGTCTTGAGGCAGCCCCATAGTGTTTTTGACTCAAGTGTTGTGGTGTGCAACATTGTTCTCAGTGTGATCGGAGTGATGGCCAGCCACTCATTGCCCCTCTCACCTCTCCATTCTGACCATTCTTTGCCCTCATTCCCACCACACCCGCTGTCTCAGCCACATCAGTCACACCACTCCCTTCCAACTTGCATTTGGCCCTCCACACCCACAGTCACAGCCGCGCCAGTCACACTGCCTGCGTCGACCTGCCATCTGTCTTCACCACGTGCCACACTCCTTCAGCATGCCGACTCAGTTAGAATACCTCAAGCTCAAGTGGGATCTGGAGGACCTTATCGCCTCCTCATCAAGACTCTGCATGTGTGACCGGGAAGATGTAGACGAATACTACCGGAGTTTCAGGGCAATCTGCGGTCCCCTTGTCCATGTGTGCCACCTGTGCTATGAAGATTGCAACGAGTCATTCTGGCTCAGACTCCACCCGGACGACCACCGGATGGTCTCCCAACGTCTCGGCCCCTGGCGCCCGAATGAACAGCAGAGGCACTTTGTCGATTTCCGAGAAGTATTCGACACACTAGTCAAGATATTCTCTCAGTGTCCCTGTGACATTCAGTGGGAATGCCAACTCTGCTCTGCAGACAAAGATGAAGACAACTACACATACCCTGCGCCCATGCCCGCTCCAGCCTCTGTCCCTACATCGTGCACCATCGCCTCTGCCTTGCCTGCCTTGCCCATCGTCCCTGCGGTTCCCACCTCGTCCGCCGTTCCCATCACCTCGTTCACTGCTGCCATCCTCAACTCACCAGCCATCATCGCCTCGGCTCCACCTGCCCTCGCCGTCCCAGCATCGCCCGAATTCGCCATCGTCACCACCTCGTCTGTCCCGCCGCCATAGCCTCAGCCATGAAATCACCTATCGCCACTGTCCCCGTCTTTGCCCAACCAGCTCCCGCGCCCTCAGTGTCGCCTGCTATGGCCACTGTCTCAGCTCCATGCACAACCACCATCTCAACCTCACCCACCGATGTTTTAGCGCCGCCTGCCACTTCAGCCCTCGCAGCCTCGTCTGCCACCCCCGCCTTCGTCTCATCCGCTCCCACGCCCTCAGTCGTCTTATCACCCTCAGTCTCGTCCGTCGCCTCATCCGTCGCCACAGTAGCCTCAGTCATGCCAGCCGCTGACTTCGCATCAGTCTCCGTCTTAGCCTCACCCGTACTCGTCAGTTCCGCCCAGTCCGTCATAGCACCAGCATCACCAGCCGCCGCCATCTCCACATCAGACATGTTTCCCTCTCCCTCATCCCATCGCACAGACCTTGTCCAGAGGAGCACACCGCCATCTGCCAGAGTCACAGTCATGCTCCTCATCTTCTCCCTCTCCCTCCTCGGTCCGCCTCTCTTACCTGCCCTCAGCCTCAGCCTTCTCAGTCTCAGCTGCCGCCACCGCGCCCCTAGTTTTGCCAGCCGTCTCTGTCGCCCCAGCTTCAGATCAGTCAACCACCGCCACCGCACTCTTAGCCTTGCCAGCCGCCTTAGTCTCGTCAGCCGCCGCTGTAGCCTCAGCCTCAGCCACCGACGTCTTAGCGCTACATGCCGCCGCCTCCACCACCGTCACACAAGCCACTGCCGCCATGCCCTTGTCAGCCACAGCTGCCGTCGCCCCTGCATCGCCCTCAGTCGTTGCCTCCACCCTGTCTGCCTCCACTGTCGCACCAGCTCAGTCCGCTGCCACCTCAGTCTCAGCCTCAGTCTTCTCAGTCTCAGCCGCCGCTTTAGTAGTTTCGCGCGACACCAGCACCGCCGCACCATCGCAACCCCTCGCCACCAGCACCACCCCAGAAGACCAAGAAGGCCTTGGCCACAAACTTAGCCACAACACACCACAACAGGAGCAGAAGCCGCCACCACGCCACCGCCGCCACCGCTGCCACAGGAGAAGCAGTCGCCGATGCCAACAGCACACTGCACGCCGCCTCCCACATCGCCTCCCCATCCATTCACGTGCTCTCACCCACGTGTGCTGCCGACACCTGCAGTGGAGACGACCCCGCCACCACTGCAAGACGACAGATCCCACCCCCGTGCAAGCCGCCCCAGGCATCCTCTTTCTTGAGTCCTCACCACCTACGTCTCTATCTACGAACTCACGCTCACCACCTACGCCTTCGCTCCTCGTCCACGCCTGCTGCCACCACCTGCAATGGAGACGACTCCTGTATATAAAAACACCCTAGCTACTCTGTAGTAGAAAGAGTTCAGAATAGGACCCCTCTTTGCAACCCACTCCTCTCTGTCTGTGAAAAACAAGAAGGATGGTCAGAATTGAGAGGCGAGAGGGGTGATGAGTGGCTGGCCGCGACTCCAATTGCACTGGAAACAATGTTGCACACCACAACACTTGAGTCAAAAACACTATGGGGCTGCCTCAAGACAGCCCATGGGTACAACATGAGAGGAAAATAATAGATATAGACCATGATTTTGAGTTGTAATTCATCTAATACACATGTGGAGGTGGCTTGAGTCCAGCTCCACCAATTCTTGCTCAAATCTCATAAAAACAATGGGGCTGCCTAACCCTCATTCAGGCGATTCAGGGACAATAAATTTCATATGCATTGAAGCTGTTTTGAGGGAGATATTCATCCTGCATGTTTGAGGGGGTTTCTGCGCCAATTTGGGTGGAATTCAAGCTCCGCCAAGTGCGCTGAAAACGGCAAATAAGCAAGTACATCTCACCTTAAACATCTCTCATGTATCCTCAACTGTGTCTTCACCCAGCTTCATCACATGTCATCATATGCCCTGTCAATCAGGCAGATTGAGCTTGGTTTGGGAATGGTGTGCATACTGAAGCATGTTAATAAACTCTGGCTTCTCTACTTCATCAAACAACTGATCACATGCAACAATCCACTCAGTAAGAAGATGGTCAAATTTCAAAGAATTATTGCCATTTTCAGCGCACTTGGCGGAGCTTGAATTCCACCCAAATTGGTGCAAAAAGCCCCCTCAAACATGCAGGATGAATATCTCCCTCAAAACACCTTCAATTCATATAACACCTATTGTCCCTGAATCGCCTGGATGAGGGCTAGGCAGCCCCATTGTTTTCATGAGATCTGAGCGAGAATTGGTGGTGCTGGACTCAAGCCACCTCCACATGTGTATTAGATGAATTAAAACTCAAAATTGTGGTCAATATCTATTATTTTGCCCTCATGTTGTACCCATGGGCTGTCTTGAGGCAGCCCCATAGTGTTTTTGACTGGGAGGAGCACCTAGTGGGAACATGAGAATGTGTTTGTTCATTCAACTGCACTCAGGTTCACACAGATGATAAGAGGACAACAGGGCAACTTTATTCAAGATGGTAGTATATACAGGTGGTAACTAAGGTTGAGGGACAGGAAAAGCTAAAAATACAGGCATATGAAAGGAAATCTAGACGTAAGAAGGGGACTGAAGCTGGACAACGCAAGGTATCGAGTCATGGTCTCCAGCGGCTGTAGTAGTGGCGTGTGGCGATTTGTGAAGGATGGCTGAGGCCAGGTGTGGTGACGAGGGGTGTGGTTGAGTTGCAACACAAGGGGGAGACAATGCAAAGGAGAGGCTGGAGGGGGGATAGGGAGAGTGCTGGTGGGTGGTTGCTTGGGCACTGATGGCACTGCTGAATGCGATTGTGGGTGGGACGATTGGAGAGATTGGATGACAGATGCAAGGTAGAGGAGTGAGGGGGCATGGATGTAGAAAGGGAGAGGGAAGATGGCAGCAGGCTGGGAAATGGATGCATAGGTGGCATGCAGATCCCTGACCAACAAAATGAGAGACTAGTAAAAGGGGAGAAAAAGCATACTGAAATGTACAGTAGCAACACCATCCAATGGCAATGAAGATGGTGGTGTGGTATGAGGCTCTTTGGTGGTGCATTGGGACTTGTCAGTGCATGGTGAAGGCAGGGGCATTGAGGGCACGGGCATGCAGTGGTTGATGGGGGCAAGGTGGCATGCTGGTGGCAATGATGATGATGTGAGGATGAAGAGGAGATGGCACAAAAGGAATATGCACATATGTACTCTTGTAAGTGATTCGCAGCAAATGAATGCGAATGCAAACACTGAGCAAGTTGGTGGCACATATGCATATGCTTGTTTTTTTTTGAGTTGCTTCCTTGCTGCCACACATCACTTGGACACTGTATGTCGCTTCTCACACCCACCTCACCTTCACCTAGCCCATTCTCTTGCTCTTGAGGTTGAACATGCCATATACAAACATTGTCAAGTCCATCATTCAGCACGTTTCGCTCACGGTCACTTTATGGGTGAGTTTTCTGTCTTTCAGTCACAATTCAAGACTGATTCACTTACCAGTGGGTCCATGGCACAATCTCAGTGCAGGATGAGCACCATGATGCCACGACTGGGCAAGCTCAATACCTCAAGTTCAAGCTTTTGTTTGGGCAGCACACCAACCATTTGGGTGGGAAGGTGGATGAGGGTCGTCAACTGCAAGGCAGTCTTTCTGAGGAACCTGGGGAGAATGTGAACTGACACAACACATGTTGTGAAATGCAACAACAGATAGAGGGACCTCAGAGGATGTGCTTAGTCATTGCCACCATCTTGGGTCCAACTTGTGGGTTCAACATTATGTGACCCAACCTAGGGACCTCAGAGGAGGGGGTTGACATGCACTTACATGATTCCCTATATCCTGGTACAATTAAGAAAATGGCCAGACTGGGGATTGAACCCAGGACCTCCTGGATATATACCAGGTGCTCTAACCACTGAGCTACCTAGCCTTGGAGTGGATTAATCTATATGACAGATTGTATATCCAACAATGCGTATAATATAACCAGTCAAACAAAAAAAGAGTTAGGTCATTGCTAGAAAAATGCTTCCCTTGTGTGATATATTACCCTGTCAAAAGACTGCACCTCAGGCTCTCTGTTGGTCTGTCGGAGGGCACATGACAACTGAACAATGGAGTTTGCAGTTCAGCTGGCTTATTCCTGTCAGCACACAAATGAGGGAAATGTCCCATCTGACAACAAAAAAGGGCATTAGATGGCAAGGGGGCACGCTCGGGTGTCCGTGCGTGCAGACGCACTGAGGCCACAGGACCTAGGGCTGCCCCAACAGCCTTGTGCAATTGACTTGGCATGGGGTGAAGATGCAGAAAAAAAGAAAAGAGCAAGATGCACAGGGCACAAACTGATGGTACCAGCTACCCTGTGACATGCTAAAGACTTCTGTCGCAGGCTACAGGGATGTTGAGGGCAATACATCAGCTACATCCCAGGCACATGTACAACAGGGATGGCCAGCAGTGAGGAGAGGGAGGAAAAGAAGAGATCCACTTACTCTTAAAGGGGAGGATGGAAAAAGAGTGGCCTTGCTTTCAGCATGGAGAGGCTTCCAGATAGGACCTGGTACCTTCATAATCACAACTGCTCACAGAGGTATTCACTAGGGATCTGCTTGCTCTTGAAAGGGGAGATGGCAAAAGAGTTGACTGCCTTGACAATAGTGTCCATATATCCAAGTCTAGTATAGAAAAGTGTGAGTATATTCTTAAAATTGAGCCTTCTTGTTTTTCTCCAAAGCTGATGCATTATCCTCTGCAAAGCGCAAAATCCATGAGGCTGTCCTGAATTCCATGCCACTAACATCTGCCAGCTCACTGCAAGTGAGTGGTACAACATCTTCAATCATATAAAGTTTGTGGGTTTCTACAAGGATGTCAGCCTACTGTGAGAAATCTTCACCATATTTATTTCAGAAAGGGTGCTCCTCAATAGAATGAAGCCACTCCCTCTGGTCAGGGTAGGTGATGCTCCTATCGGATGTGGTGCACTTTATCTGGGGCAGCAAAGACCCAGGGTAAGGAGTGGAGGGAGCGATGTTTTCAGAGCGACATAAGCAATGGGAGTTCGAACCATTAACATTGTTGGCAAAGGCACCCCCCAGCATCATCATCATCATTTGTGCCCATTGGGGTGGATCAGAGGACAATCCAGCCACTGTGTGGCTAGGGTTTAGCATGGAGCCCAACGTATCAGAAGGGGGTGGTTGTGATGTTTCCCAGTTCCTTACTTACACCTGTCAAAAGCATTTGTCTGTGAGATTCAGTTTGTCTGGGGGAGCATCAACTGTTGCAAGGCAACATGCCTGCAAAGGTGGTTTTAAGCTTGAAGATCCAAAAGAAAACAATGGCACATACCAACACGGAGGCCCAAATGCTCAGATCATCCATCATGTACTGGTAGTGTACACCATTCATTTGCACATAGCATGGTGTATTGTGCTTTTCACACTGGTATTTATCAGTCAAGAGCTTTAGGCCCCTTTTACCAACCGAGAATTCTTGAATCTTGAACTTGAACTTGGGTTTCAGGATTTTCTGGGAGTGACAGGAGTGATGTAAGTGATATGATGTATATAATAAATTATTGCTGTTTTCAGCACACTTGGCGGAGTTTGAATTCCACCCAAATCGGTGCAGAAAACCCTCTCAAACGTGCGGGGCAAATATCTCCCTCAAAACAGCTTCAATTTACATGAAACTTATTGTCCCTAAATTGCCTGAATGAGGGCTAGGCAGCCCCATTGTTTTCATGAGATTTGAGTGAGAATTGGTGGAGCTGGACTCAAGCCACCTCCACATGTGTATTAGATGAATTACAACTCAAAATCACAGTCTATATCTATTATTTTTCCCTCATGTTGTACCCATGGGCTGTCTTGAGGCAGCCCCATAGTGTTTTTGACTCAAGCATTGCGGTGTGCAACGTCGTTTCCCTCATATCGTGTGACAGTAGCACAGTCATGTGCCAGGAAGGAGCCCCCCCAGGAAGTGCACACCTGAGCCCATGGGGCGGTGAAGTGTGTCCAAGAATGCAGAATGACTTCATAAGACTGAAGCTCCAAAGAGGAGGAGCACCTAGCGGGAACATGAGAACGTGTTTGTTCATTCAACTGCACTCAGGTTCACACAGATGATAAGGGAACAACAGGGCAACTTTATTCAACATGGTAGCAGATACAGGTGGGAACTAAGGCTAAGGGACAGGAAAAGCACAAAAGACAGGCATATGAAAGGAAATCCAGATGTGAGAAGGGGACCAAAGCTGGACAACGCGAGGTATCGAGTCATGGTCTCCAGTGGCTGTGGTAGTGGCATGTGGCAATTTGTGAAGGATGGCTGAGGCCAGGTGTGGTGACGAGGGGTGTGGTCGAGTCATGATGCGAGGAGGGGGGAGACGATGCAAAGGAGAGGCTGGAGGGGGGATAGGGAGAGTGCTGGTGGGTGGTCACTTGGGCACTGATGGCGCTGCCAAACGCAATTGTGGGTGGGACGATTGGAGAACTTGGATGGCAGATGTGAGGTAGAGGAGCGAGGGGGCATGGAAGTAGAAAGGGAGAGGGAAGACGGAAGCAGGCTAGGAAATGGATGCATAGGCAGCATGCAGATCTCTGACTAACAAAGTGAGAGTCTAGTAAAAAAGGGGAGAAAAGCATACCGAAATGTACAGTAGCAACAACCCTCCGATGGCAATGAAGATGGTGGCGTGGTATGGGGCTCTTCGGCTGTACGTTGGGACTCATTGGTGCATGGTGAAGGCGGGGGCATTGAGGGCGAGGGCATGCAGCAGTTGATGGGGGTGAGGGTGGCGTGCTGGCGGCAACAATGATGATGATGTGAGGATGAAGAGGAGATGGCATGAAAGGAATACGCACATATGTACTCTTGTAAGCAATTCACGGCCAGCCATATAGCTGTGTGGGTGAGTCAACATTGAGGCCGTGTGCCTTTGCGACAATTTTGCATGTCTTGTGGTCCGTGCGTTTGTGCTGTATTGAGTTCCCAGGCTTCTGCATTTACATAGGCATAGGACTCTTCCTCCCCATCCTCATCAATAGCAGGAAGGGATGTCTTGGAAGCCTGAGCTTGTGGTTGTGATCGCTTCAGTCAAGTGGGAGTGCCTGAGCTGTCACTTTCATTTCCACCAGTTTTTTTTTTGGGCAGCCTTCCTTTGGCCAGTAGTACGTGTCAGTGCAGGCCGGCGTTTTGAAGCACGTTGCTTCAAGCCCATAAGGGTTTAGAATGGAGGGGTAGAGCAAGGTATGGTGAGCAGCTCTGGGAAGGGAAGAATGCCCTGTTGTTGTCCTGGAGTAGGAGTGGACAGGTGGACGGTTGATGAATAAGCCACACAACTCTTTACGCACTCGCTTTACACTTTCTTTACATCACGCTTTTCATCGCACACTCAACTAAACATATGCCACATGGCCGGGGTGTTGTCTGATGATGCATGCTGGATTATCTTACACATGTCTTCAAGATTGACCCTTGACAATATCACCCATCACACTGGAGTTCCTTGTCGTACTATAGAGCGCATTGTGGCCAATTTCAGATCTCGTGGAACAGCCAATTGCCCAAACAGTCTACTCCAACCAGCAAATAGAATCCTTACAATGCAGGAAGTACAAGTGAGTTCCCCACATTCTCTAGTTCGTTCTGTGGCACATATTGGCTAGTTTCTTCAAGGCACCATCATCCATACTCCAGATGCCTATCTTGACGAGCTGAGAGATATTTTAAGAGAAAGGACTGGTGTTGAGGTGTCATTGACGACTATATGGTGTACCCTGAGAAGGAGTGGCTTCACAATGAAGAAGGTAAGTCATTTCACCTTGAGTTCACACTCAAGTGCACTGTCACCAACTGGGGGCTGTGTCGCTGACAAATCGTTTCACGCACAAGACGTGCACACTGAGTCAAGCGAGATGACAAGTTTTTGTGGAATTCAGGGATCTCGGTGACAACACAGCAAGGGCTAGTGTGTACTGCGGAGTGGAAAGACAACGAGTAAGTCTTCGCATTCAAAGACTTAAAGAGATGAGAGAGGTTCTAAGACGATTGCTTGATTCCCTGCAAGCCTACAGTCCCGAAGCTGAATCCAGTGATATTTCACAAGAGAACAAGCTTAGGGCTTGTTCTCTTCTACAGACAGGTTTATATAGACAGTATGTCCTATATCAAATAGTAGACATGAAGTAACAGCGAGGCGATCGAGACTAGAACATGCTGGAAGGTGGTGGTACATGCAAGGCTAATGAGTCATGAGAATGTGCGGGAGTTGTGAGGCTTGTCCAGGTAGGCTTGTCCGGTTGCCAGTCCGGTCCGAGGTACTGGTACTTGTGACATCACCCCCTTGTTAACATCTAAGTGATGTAAGGAATGATGGTGGAATGGCAGCGATGGGTATGGAAGTGAAGTTGGTCGCGGGGGACTCAACACATTCTGTCGGTTTTGCATCGTTGGTGTGGATTTCTGCAATGATCAGCTATGTGTCCATGACGGTTGCAGAGGATACAGATGGCAATTTTGGGGCATTTGAAGGTGTCATGTCCTCCGTTGTGGCACCAAGCACATTTGTCAGAGAGTCAGGGGGAGAATTGATACCAAGGGTCCATCAACGCTTCTTTAGCATCCTTGTGTTCTTGATCGGTGAGTTGGGGCATGGTCCCAAATAGAACCCGTGGTTCAAGGCGAGCCTTGGCATTAGCCTTTGCTAGTTTGATTTCTGAGTCCCTTACTTCCCATACCATGTCGTGATATCTTTCTTGGGCAGTGAAGAGACTGTTTGCCATCTGTCGCATCTTTTTGATGGCAAACCGGTAATGACATACTTCGGCTTCCAGAGATAGGTCTTGCTCAAATCTGAGCGCCTCATTTATTGCCTTGGTATGCTTGATGCCTTCCTTGAATAAGAAGGCATCCTTTTGTGTGAGGAGGGGGCAAGGGTAAGGGTCGGCTCATGCTTGAATGGGTAGACGATGAGTGGGGCATCCAGGACCATAAGTGGCTAGCAAGGAGGGGAAGCCGTTCATGAGGTCAGGGAGGACAAAGCAAGGGGGAAGAGTATCATCTTCGTTGCCTGGGTCTGGGATGAGCAAGTCCAGTCCTAGGTCTCCTTCTTCCCATCCTTCTCCAAGTTCTTCTAGTTCTGTAGGTTGGTTAGTAGGTGTGTCGTTGGGAGGAGGGGCATAGGCAGGAGGGGGTGTAGATGCTCTTGGTTGGAGTTGGTAGTTGGCGTCAAGGATTATGGTGTGTTCAGTGCAAGGGGGGATGGGAAGTGGGTCAGGGGAAGGGGAGCGAACATGATACGACAGGCTGCGAGTTCTAAGTGGGCCAGTTGTCCTGAGGGTTGGGGACCTATTGCCAAAGGCACAGAGTATGGTGGTGAGAGAATCGTCCTCCCACAGTTCATGTGCTTGTATGATCATAGCTGCATGTTGTGCAGCACGTTGGATGAGTAGTCTGGTGTTAATGGTTGCTGCTGTCAATGGAGACGGTCCTCTGGACAGTGGCAGGTGGATGAGTGTGGGAGAGTAAGGCGGAGTGGGTATGAGGGTAGTGGTGGAAGTGGTAGGGGAGTTCTGTGTGGAAGACATGTTGTAGTGTTTGGGGATGGGGCGGTGAGGAATGGTTGTTCATGAATGGGGTTTCTTTTATACTTTAGGTCGTCCAGCTGAAGCGGAGTAGTATTCCTTTAGAAGTTCTGGGGTGTTGAGGTCATGGTGGTTGACCCAGGAGTCATCTGATGCAGGGTAACCCTTCCAATGCACAAGGTATTGAAGTTTACATGTTCGTCCAAACCTTCTAGTGTCTAGAATCGCTTCAATTTCATATTCTTCCTTGTTTTCAATGATCGGTGGAGGGCGTGTAAACAGCGTGCCATATTCTTCCATTTCCTTGTAAGGGAGGAGTAAGTTGACGTGGAAGACATTGTGTATTTTCATTGATGGTGGGAGTTGTAATTGATAAGCGACTTTGGAGATTCTTTTCACGATAGGGAATGGGCCGTATCTCCTTGGCATTAACTTGCATGTTCCTTGTGTTTTGAGGTTCTTTGCTTCTAGCCAAACGAGGGTTCCTTCTTCCATTTCCTTGATGTCAGGCTTTAGGGGTTGTTGTTTGCATTCTAGAAGTTGTTGGGCATCTTGTCTTGCTTCTTCTAGTTGTTTCAGGCGATCAATGGATGAGGGCACATTGTTATCTTCTAGGCTGATGTTGATTTGGGGTTTGGATCCCATGAGGAGTTCATGTGGTGATTTTTGTGATGTTTCATGTTTCCATGAGTTGTGTGCGTATTCTGCTAGGGGGAGCATTTTTGCCCAGGAATGAGGATGAGTCGTGGTCCAGGGTCTTAGGTATTGTTCTAGCCATGTGTTCATTCTTTCTGTCTGTCCATCAGTTTGGGGGTGGAACGTGGTGGACATGTTTTGTTTAATGCCTAGATTTTTACATATGGCTCTACTCAAGTTTGATGCAAATTGAGGGTCTCTGTCGGAGATGATTCTTTTGGGAACGCCGAACCAAGGTACTAAGTGTTTCAGGTACTCGTGTGTGACACCTGTCCCATCGATCGTTTTGTTACATGGGATGAATTTTGTTGCTTTAGAGCATCCTTGGTCAATGATGGTAAGGACGCTGTTGAATCCTTCCGATTTAGGTAGATTGGTGATGAGATCCATTGACAGGGGCCTTGTTCAATGTGTGTGTTGAGCAAGAAAGTTGTGGCTTTCTTTCTGGGTATATTGGTATTAGATTCTTGACATTTGGCACACCCTTCGATGTATTGTTCTATGAACTGTCGTAGTCTCGGTCCTTTGTAATGTTGTTTGACTAAATTCCAGGTGTTGGCTATTCCTGGGTGTCCTGCAAAGGGGGTGTCATGGAATTGTCTCAAGATTTCTCATTGTTTGTCAGGTTTGTCTGGTAGGTAGGTTTTTTGCATGAAAATTTTGGGTGGTAGTAGTGTGGTTTTTTGTTCTTCTACTCCCTTGTTAAGGTCTTTGCGATGAGAAAGAGTATCGGCAATAGTGTGTGTGTGTCCAGGGACATGTTCCATGGTGATGTTGAAATCTTGCATGTATTGCATCCATCTGGCTTGTCGTCCTGTCAATTTTTGTGGTTCTTTGAAGTAGGTGAGGTTCTTATGATCTGTCCTCATTCTAACTGGTTTGTCGGCTCCTAGGAAGAATGGTCATCCACTTTTTAGTCCAAAGATTACTGCTGCTAATTCTTTGTCATGTGCGTCGTAATTTCTTTCCGCATCCAGTAATGTTCTGGAATAGTATGCGATTGGGTGTAGACCATCTTCGTATTCTTGGGATATGACTGCTCCAACGGCAAATCCTGACACATCAGTATCTAGAATGAACTGTTTCGTCCAATCTGGGGTGCGAAGTACTGGGTAGGATACACAAGTTTCTTTTAAGATCTGAAAGGCTTGATCCTCTTTTGTTGTCCATTCCCATTGTTTGTTTTTATTTGTCAGGTTGTTCAGTGGTCTGGCTTTTATAGAGAAGTTGGGTATGAAGTTTCGATAGAAGTTGCAGAATCCCAGGAAACTTCTAACTTCTTTTAATGTTGACAGGGTTGGCCAATCTTTAATTCCTTTGACTTTGATGGGGTCCATGGTTATTCTCCCCTCTCCTATAATCACCCCAAGGTATTCTACCTTTTCTTTGTGGAATTGGCATTTTTCTGGTTTGAGGTAGAGGTCGTGTTGTTTAAATTTGGACAATATGTGGTTGACTTTAGATGTATGTTCTGCTTCATCATTTTTTGTGGCAATGATGATGTCATCCATGTAGATTTTCAACCATCCTTGTGCGAGTTCTTCCTGAAAAATGTTGTCCATCATGGTTTGAAAGGTGGCTGGAGAATTTGTTAGTCCAAAGAACATCACTGTTGGTTAAAACAGTCCATCGGTTGTTTTGAAGGCTGCTTTCCATTTGTCTCCTTCTTTGATCCGGATATTGTTGTAACCCCATCTAACATCGAATTTAGTAAAGAGTTCCTTTCCTGCTAAGGTGTGGATAAGTTCTGGGATCAGAGGCAGTGGGTATATGTTGGGTATTGTCCATTTGTTTAGATTCCTGTAATCCTGTACTGGTCGGAATTTACCGTCTTTCTTTTTTATAAGAAAGAATCCACTAGCATATGGCGAATTGGACCTCCTTATCCGTTTAAGTCATAGGTTCTGTGCAAGGAATTTCCCTTGTTCTTCTTTTTCTTTAGGTGAAAGGGGGTATACTCTGCAGTTGATTGTTGTCGGGGCGTCTGGCTTTAGATTGATAGTGTGGTCCCACTTCCTTGGTCCAGGAAATCTCTCTGATTCTTGTTCTATAAATACTCATCCAAACTGGTGGTATTGATGAGGAACTATTTCTTGCCAGGTTTTAGGTTTGTGTTGTATTTGTGATTCCTGTCATGAACCATTCCCCAGAGAGGGCCCTTGAAGGACCCTTCCTTATAGAAGGAAACCCAGCCTCTATGGTGTCACCCTGTTCACATGAGCAAAAGGGGTGAGTAGAGGTGTCCACAATATCGCGTGCGCATTGTTGCGCGAGCGATTCTCGGCACAATCGACATACAGCAAGCCCCACTTAAAAGCAACCCTTCTAGCAACAAAAGACAGTATTAGGGCTTTCCTAAGGACCCTTTGGAACGACCCTAGGAACTCTACAATAGGTACTAACCTAGTATCAAAGGCCCTACAATGCGTTATTAGACCAACTCTAATAACTATAGAATGAACTATAAGGCAACACTAAGGACCTTAATAGAAGTATTAGGGTCGACTCTAAGGACCCTAATAGAACTATATAAGGGCCTTATAAGATAACACTATTCCCTAACCAAACTACAAGTCCTCAAATGACCAGCCCTAAACTAACTAACAGGAAATGAATCAGGTGCTTGCACGTGCACTAAAGCAGTAAACATGTGGACAATGGAAGCTCTTACTCATCAAGAGAAGCTTCTTACTCAGCAGCTTACTGAGCATGACTGAGCATGCTCAGTAAGCGTCCTCCGACTTCTTACTCATCACTCTATTGTGCTTGATAACAAGGTTATGACTTGTCCCCTATTTAGCAGTTCTCTTGTAGTATATAAGTGCTCAATACAGTAGCGGACAGTCCTCAGACTGTCCATTTGTTTACGGCACTCTCCATCCCTGGGATACTCCTTTAAGGACCGTCCCCTTGTGACTATCCTGGCCTCTCCTCTGCGTGACTGCTCAACTCTCACAGTAACAATACCTCTCTGGTATCTGTTACTACTCTGGACTCTACTCCTTGCCCATGCAGTCTTGGACGTCTATCGACTCATCTTCGAGCTTATCCCTCACTCTTGAACTGGATAGTTCAACAGTGAGTCTTGACAATTCTGCTAGTTGTTGAGCTATGGTGGTCTTGCATATCAGAGTTTGTAGCCATAGCTCGTCTCCTTCTTTCCAGCCCATCAATGCTTTAATCCATGCTGGTGTTTCTTGATCTCCTGTGAGGGTGATCCTTCCCATCATAGTTCCTTTGGACCAATTTATTCTTGGGTTAGTTGATTCTAGGAACGGGTATCCCAGGATGATGTCATCTTGTCCTATGTCTGCGATTAGGAACTGATGCGTGTGTCTTTGTCCTAGTAGTTTCAGTTCCAAGTCAACAGTCTGAGGCCCCTTTTACCAACTGAGAATTCTTGAATCTTGAACTTGAACTTGGATTTTGGGATTTTCCGGGAGTGACAGGAGTGACAGGAGTGATGTAAGTGATATGATGTATATAATAAATTGATATGCATTTTTTTATGTTGTCATTTGCATATTTGCATACATGGGGTTACACATGATGTGTCAGCATCAAACTCAGAGTCGAGCAGTCTGACTGGAGCTCAACATCTGGGTGCTTGCAGCCCCATTTTCACCAGAGCTGCACATACAAAATGTGCACAAAGATGTGCACCCACACATTGGTGACACATATTCTGCCTTAATGACATGCTTGCAATACCCCAATTGGAAGGAGTGGAAGGAAGGGTTAGAAAAAAAATTTTACATATCACATGTAAACCCAGCAAATCACACCAAAAAATAACTCATATTTGAAATAGACTCATATTAGTTTATTATGTCACTTACATCACTCCTGTCACTCCTGTCACTCCCGGAAAATCCCGAAATCCAAGTTCAAGTTCAAGATTCAAGAATTCTCGGTTGGTAAAAGGGGCCTGAGTAATCTTTCCTAAATGGTTAAGCGTTCCATCAACATTCTTGACATTCCTAGTTGGGATTAGGTTTCTAGTTCACAGATGTAGTTCTTTTGTCAATTTGGGGGATATGAAGCATTCAGTGGCTCCACTGTCTATCAGAGCCTTTCTTTTGGCCTTGTTCGATCCAATGTAAATAGTAGTCATCACTGATATTGACTTTCTTTGAGACTTGTACATGGAATCGATACCTAAAGCTCGAGCAATCACCATTATGCTCAAGCATCCGAAAAATCCTCCTGTTTGTCTTCATTGTCTCCCATTAAAGCCTTAATAAAGGCTTCCCTATCCTCCACGGAAAGGGCTTTTACCATCTTCGCTAATTTGACAACCGTGTCCTCTTCTATCTCTACAGTAGGAGGTTCATGTTAAGGCTCCAAAGTGCCTTAAATAAGATCAATGGTCACGTCTATAAACACGTCCTACCAATGCAGATATGCTTGAGTCAAGCAAGCAATACTCGTGGAGGGGAAGGAGTGTTAGATCCTTCTAGAGTATGACAACAAGATGAGAGGGGCTCTGCAGATGGGGTAGGAGTCAACTGTTTGGGATTGGCAAACTAAGTCGAGCTTAAGGCTCAACTGTTTCTACTGGGGGCTTTATATAGCCCTACAGGGATAAGGTTCATACTACTGTAGTACTGGTTGGTGCTATAGAAGCAAAAGGCAGCTCATAGAAGCGAGGTTGCTTCTATGTAAATGATCTTGGTGCTGGAAGCATTAAGTGCTTCCCCAATCAAGGAATCGACATACGTGGCGGTACAGGAACATCTGGGACAGAAGCAATGCTACTCATTGCTTCTTTAGTACATCTTCTGAAAGATACAATCAACGCGCTCCGAATGTGATATCAAGGAACATAAACGATCAAGATCTGACGCACGCATAATGCAAACAGTGCAGTCCATAGTTCAGGTGTTCTGGCATCTTCCGGACCCCAAACCACTCGGTAACATTACCCCTCCTTCAGATTGGTGGTCCCACACGCCAATGATTCCAAAATCGAGTGGTGGGGTCAACGCCATCATCATCAAGGGGAGGAGGTGATGCAGTGAAAGTGTATCGGCCTTCTTCTGCTGCCTCATAGGCAGCCAATGCTAAGGCCACTATCGCCTCTGACTCCTTAGTGGTGGCTGAAGGAGACATGATCTGTGGGAGTCTGTCAGAGTCCCTAGGTAACCTCCGGACTGGAGGTGTGTCTGAGTGAAGAGGAGTCATAGTGAAAGGTTCTTGAAAGGTCCTGGACCCTTCTCCTTTCGCTACCTGCAAAATGCGTGGGTTAGCAGTGTCCTCCCTCTCCTGGTCGGACTTCCTCTTCCTGCTTGGGTGTGCCTGTTCCCATCCTCGGTGGAAAGGGCATGATCTGATTGGTGTATAGGAACGATGATAGGGAGGCACTAGGCAATGTGAGGCAGCATCTGCTGCCAGTTGGTCGTGGCAATACTGGTGGGGCAGTGGACAGTACTTGTTAAAATGTCCTACCTCGCCACAATACTTGCATCGGTTCCTTTTCCTCCTCCCTTCTATCATGTTCAGTTGCTGAGGCTCCGGAATGAAGTCAGCCATTGCAGTAGACGCTTCCCCACTGCTGCTATAGGAATGGTAATAGATAGAGCTCTGGGGGGAAGGGTTTGGTGACGCTTCCGATCCTGCTCCTCCTCGAAGGCGCATACCGGACATGGTGTGGAGGATGTTCATCTCCTCTTCCGAATACCCTTGCACCGTCGTAGGTGTGAGGCTGGCTGGTACTGGTTCTGGGTCGGGGGTAGCATACCCTGAGCAATGTCTGCCAAAGGCAGCTGAGGGACGAAGACGGGTAGAGGGGGAGTGGGCTGCCCAGCCCGATAGTTGGTGAGGAGTTCTTCAGCCCAGACACCTGGAGGGGGTTTCTCCCTGGCTACAGCCTGCTTCAATGAACTCCCAACAACGTGAGCGTACTTTGGCTGCCGCCATTCTTTCCTTGGCTTCAGCCCTGTCTCTCTCTACTCCTCGCTTCTCAGCTAGGTACTTGCTGAGCTTGTAGCGCAGCTGCTTCTCCTCTCTTCGAGCACCTTATAGTTAGCTTCCAGCGTCTCTTGTAAGGTGTAGAGGGTGGTCCAAGCGGTAGAGTTCTGCCTGCAGCCCATAGTCGCCTAGCAGGTAGAGGGTCTGTCTCCAGTGCCCTTCAAACTGCCTCTCTGTGTCGAAGCAGTCTAAGTCCATGTTCGTCTTGGCCGTAGTTATAGAGGTTATAGCAAGGGGTGGCCTGGAGGATCTCGCCATAGTCTGCATGGCCTTCTCCATTCTTCCCCCTCACTCTTGGCTCTCCCAAGGCAACGTCATAGGCCACATACCTGGCCGGTTTTGTTGCCCCAAGTCATGCCATCAGGGATATCAATCCCTGTGTGGTGTCCTGTCAGCGTCCCATTGTACCCAAGGCTCTCCAGGGTGGGCATCCTGGTCAAGAGTGCTGGTGGGGGACGTCACATCCCACTCCCCAGGCTGAACGTCGACTTGGTCAGCAGGGGGTCCAAATTCAAGAGGACGCATATCTGCTTCTCCTTCTCCAGTGTTATGTTCATCCATTCCTTTGAAGAAGGCGAGGAGGGAAGCATCGGGAGTGGTGATTTCAAGTGGCCCCTCTGCACCAGAGAGGTCGGATTGGGGAACGATTTCATTAGTGGGAGTTTGGGACATTTGTGAGCGACGATATGGGGATGAGGAAGTAGAGGACAATCTTTCGCTGGACCTTTATAACCCGTATGGCCATGGGGTTCTTTCTGTGATATTCCTCTATTAGTCTAGACGCTTTGATGTTCTCTACTGGCTCCCAAGAGTCATGGGCTTCAGAGTACCCTTCCCACCGGACTTGATACTCCAGTTGTTTCCTCCTTCCAGTTCGTCTCGAACCTAAAATCGTTGCTACTTCATATTCCTCTTCTCCTTCCACCAATTCTGCTTCTGGATTGGTGTAGTTGGCCCCATGCTCCTCGGTTTCCTTGTAAGGTGTCAATAAGGAGGCATGAAACGCGTTATGGATCCTCCAGCGGCTAGGGAGATCCAATCTGTATGTCACCGGACTAATCACCTCCGTGATTTCAAAGGGCCCATATCGTTTTGGGCGTAGTTTCACTGTAGGATGTGTCGTTTTTAGGTTGGTGCTGTCGAGCCATACCCTTTCTCCTTTCTGATAAGGTTGGAAACTACTTCTTCGCTTCCACATTAGGGAGAGCGATCTTCATCGCTTCTGTGCCTGGGATCTCGCTTCCTGGATCCGGACTTTCCAATTGTCTATTCTTGGTATCTTGCTTCCCCGATTTGGCTGGTGTGCTTGGGCGTAAAGCCCATCCATAAGAAGAAAGGGGATTGTCTGGTTGTCTCTGAAACGTTAGAATTCATCGTGTATTGCACCAGAGGCAGCCAATCCACCCAATCGTCTTGTTGGTGGTTGCAAAAGATTCTTAGCGATGTTTCCATCGTCTGATTCGTTCTTTCTGATTGTCCATCTGTCTGGGATGGTAGGCAGTGCTGATATTCTGTTTGATATGCAGCTGGTCGCAAAGTTCCCTAATGAACTTGGAACTTATTAGTTTATCTCGATCGGATATGATCTTGCTTGGTACTCCCACAAATGGGAATATTCTGTCCTTGTAGAGCTGTGCTAGCTCTTCTGCGTCCATTTCTTCTTTGCAAGGAAGCAAGATGACGCCTTTAGTACAATCGTGGTCAGTGACAGTCAATATACTGTCATATCCTTTCGACTTCGGCAATTTGACCACAAAGTCCATGCTGACAGTCGAGAAGGGAGTAGCCCCTTCTTCTGGTGGAATGGGATACAAGGGAGGTCGATTTGGATGAGTGTTTGACTTGTTACTTTGGCAAATTGCGCATCCTTCCACATATCGATCGA